>WAAE01010808.1:274789-316639 GCA_013400495.1 Nicator chloris
TTTTTTTTTTTTTTTTTTTTGCATCTACTCCAAGACTTCTCAGCTTCTCTGATGAGTAGTGCAGCATTATCTTTATGGTCCTGTGCAATTTACCAGAAAGACATGACATGTTATGTCAGAAAACTAGTTATGTTTCTGTGGAATTGTTCTGGGGCTAGGTTTTTTCCATCTATTGTTTTAAAAACAAAACAAACAAACAAACCACAAAAACAAACAAAAAAAAACAAAACAAAACCAAACAAAAACAAAGAAAAAAAAACCCAACCAAAAGCACTATTTTTGTGTTTTCCTCAACAATTTTTCCTAGCACCCTTGCACAGACAGTCTGTCCCATGATACTGTTCTGAACAGATCTTTGAGGACTGAAATTGTTGGGAGTGCTCAGGCCCCTTCCCCTTCCTGCAATTATATCTTCCTGAAATGCATCCTGTGCAAGGGTGAAGATCCGCTCCAGGCAGTGCTGGGAGACAGGGCAGTGGAAAATGATACAGTGTCTGCACTGGAAGCAGGGCTGTTCTTGAAGAGTATGTCTGTAAATGCTTTGCTCTTAGAGTATACTGAGTACTTCTAAAAATGGGCCAACTTAAGAATAAAAATACAGCTAAACACGTCTTCATACAGCTCTAGGGTGTAAACCACAAACACAGGATTCTGGTTTTCCCTGTCATTAAGCTTTATCTAGAGAGAGCATTTGGTGTGAATACAGGTGTTGTTTGGTCTTCATGGGTTAGTGATTTAGAAACCTCATGCTTGATCTACCAGGTCAGAATGGTAACAGCAAGCTTGAAAATGGGTGTTGAGAGCCTGTTCTTTTTGTCCTGTCTTTGCAACTCTTGACACTAGTGTTACACAGTCTCTGCCAGCTGCTCTCTGTTGGGATACTGTAACTTTTCCCGGGGCTCTACAGATTTCAATCCTCTTTTGCAGTCACGACCTTTTACCACGTGTGTCTTCCAGTGTAGCTATGAAACTACTGACAGAACTGGGGAAGTGGTTGCAATGCTTGTGAGCACAAATGCTTGGACTTTCATGATAGCCAGAATAACATGAGGGAGCTCTCAGCCAAGTGAAATAGGAATGATCTGATATGCACAGACATTAGGATATAACACTCAAGTATTAAAATTTAAATTTCTTAAAATTAATTATCTTTGAGTAATACTTTTTAGAAAATCTTACCTGGCTTGATTCCATCTGTCTTGAAGGAAAAGAAAGGAGATGCAGGAAGAAATGTGGATTTGGGGGAGTTTCATGTAAAGTTATGGGAACAAGCTGGCTACTGCAGTGAAATCCATCCTGTGAATGTGAGGAGACTTCTTATCCCTTTTTTCTGCTTGTAAGGCTGGCTTCACTGAGACTGCAGAAATCAGTGTGGAATACAAGAAAAAAAGTAGAAATAGACTAAGAAATAGAAAAAGACTAATACTGATCTGAATCTAGCTTTGAGTTGGTAGTACTGGTGCAGAAGATTCTTTGTCCTATCACTGTCACCCAAGATCATCTTAAACAGTGAGGAGAAAGTGTCACACAAAAATTCTTAGAAATGTTGGTTAGTTATTATTGGGTTTGGAAATGATAAATTCTGGGAAGCAGTACTTGAGAGCAGTGAGTGCAATACTTTTTCTCTTGTTACAGTTGCTCAGATATGTTGTCTCTCCTGGGGAGCAAGTAGTACAATGCATTTTTTTTGCTTGCCAAGCTTCTTGCTTTGAGGTCAGCATTGCCATTACACTGCTAGCACAGCATAGTCATGGTTTAAATGTACTAACTACAGAGGTTGTACATAACTACTGACTTTTTGAGTGGTACAATATTAAGTATTCAGCTTGAGGCCTTTTATTAAAGGGGCCTCACTGGCAGTTCCAAGTGCAGTAAAATTCTCTGCCTATTTAATGTAGCTCATATGGGGCATAACTAATCACTGTTACGGCTTAAAACCTTTGGTGTATAGTGCATCTGGGAGCAGGTAGCTAGAAGACTGGGCAGAGGAATTCCCTTTCTTTTCCTTCTTCAGTAAAAGCTCTTTTCTAGTATAAAGGTCCAGTTGCTGCTATTTCTTGTACAGTGTGCAAAGCACAGCAGTATTGGGCAGCAAACTAATGCGAAGTGTTCTCCTGTCTAGTGTTTCATTGTTCGTCCTGCCTGAGGCTTTGCAACTTTGGTCTTTTTTAGTTAAAATCTTTAAACAATGGATTATCTGTTTTCTTGGGCTTTAGAGGATTTGAAATAGCAGTCACCCTTAGGCATTTGGCTCAAGATTACAGCAATGATGAAATACATTCATCAGAGCCCCCTGGCCCTTCCAAGAGCCAGGCAGTCATAAGATTACCTCTACCATATTCCTCTGCTTCTGACTCCAGTGAAGTGTGTCACCCTGTTAAGAATTCAAGGTAAGCACTGTTCTTCCTGAGCATTTGCACTCAGATGGTTTGTAAGAAAAGGGGGGGCTGTGTGTGGTGAGGTTGCAGTAGGCAGACTTGATTCTTGCTGTGATGTTGGCTTTTACAGCATATCCAATTTGTATCTTCCAGGAGATCAGAAACCTTTTCAGAAAACCAGCTTTGCTTCTTTTCCCCCAAGGTTCAGCAGTCTGAAAATTTCATACAGCTTTAAAATTTTGACATTGGAATGTAATTTTAATCAATATTGACATTTCTGATCTTTGTACGCCAGCTGCTATTTTTCTGAATGGTTCTGAGACTGGAGGGCCCTGTGCCAGAGATTACAAACCAGTTGCCACCCAGTTGTGATATCTGACGTGGCAATTTCTGTAAGAGTGCTTCCTGATTGCACTGTTTAAAGAGTCAAGTATAATGTTTTTCTTCTGTTTATATGAGATCTAAGGTAGTTTACAGATATTGGACATTCTGCTGTGTTGCTTTGGAGAAAGATGTCAGCTGTTAGAAGGAGACCCAAAAGTCAGTTTCGGTAAAATACTACATTTTCTAAAGGAGTTTGTTTCTGGGTAGAAGAGCTGTTTGTTGTGTGACTTTGCATGGGCTGTGCTTTGCATGGTGGGTCTTATCTCTTCTAAAGAGAAGCTTTATCTCAGGAAAGTTCATTGCATAGAGAGATCTGTGATGTCTGTATATCTGTGAAGATTCTGCTTTTAACAGCTTCTATTGATTTTCACCAAGTGTGATTTCCTAGCTTTCTGAGCTGTTTTTATCACACCACATCACATTGCTCATCACAATTAATTAACTTGTGCTGGTTGGCCACTGGCTTTATCAAAAGACTCTCCCAACACAGGTACGCAAATCGGGAAAAGAGAAAATGAGATTCTCTTTGGCTTTTGTACTTTGCTTCATTTTATTTCTTCTTTCCAGCAAGAAAGTAACGATAAACAATTATTAAACTACTGTGTGTGTTTTCAAAGTGTGTAACATACATTACCTTTGCCTTGGAAAACTTCCATCTTACTTTTCAGCAAAAGATAACCGTATTTAAAGTATTTGTAAATAGAGCTAGCTTCAGCACTTCGTCACATCAATTTTTATCAGAAGATGGTGGAAGCATGGAGTCTTTTTGGGGGGCTAGTACATGCAATGTTTGCAGCATTTCTTTACTGTAGTTTTAGTCTTTACCATGATTCTTTAATTTTCTTTATAGGGGAAAGTAGTCTCACTTTTTTTTTTTTTTAGTAGGTGGATAAGAATTGGTAACTTAACTGAGCAGTGTAGCAGGTTTGTCTTTGCTCTAGAGAGTCTTGATATGGAGGCTGGGGTTTTTTTTTAATATAGACAGTGAATATAAACTATAGCAACATGAATATCTGTTACTATAGTTTTGACTATCAAAAAGAATAGAAGTATATATACAAAATAGATGTAGTATGTAGTTACTAATATTGGCATTACACCTAGAATACTGTTTTGTGTTCCCATGAGAATTAACTTAGAGATGCAATGTCAAGGGTATAGCTATATCTTTAGCATTCTTAAGACTTTTCAGGGCTGGTTAGAAATGCTGAAGATGCCAGAACCACTGGGCATGTGTGAGCCTGGGCCTGAGCCTGATGTCTCCTCTGGATTGCTGATCCGTGCCTATTAGATATGGTCAGCACTGGAGCTGTGCCAGAACTGAGGTGTCCTGTAGCCTGGATTCTGCAGTTTCTGTATCGAGTGGAGAGGAGGGAGCTCCTGTACTAGGATATCCCAGAGCTGTGATCTGGAGCAGGCCATCATACAGACTGATGGTTAAAGGAGAGAGAAGCTAAAGCTTCTAGGTTATGGGAACTGTGGCTGTTGAAAAAGAATCACAGAACCACAATACTGAGTTGGAAGAGACCCACAAGGATCATTGCATCCAACCCTTAAGTGAATGGCCTGTACAGGGATCACAACCTTGTTGTTATTAGTGTCACGCTCCAACCAACTGAGCTACTCTCAGTCTGATTTGAGGATATTAATGGGGTTCATAGAAATGACAGATGTGCTGAGGTGCTACTAGGTTTTTGGGTGCTAATGAAATGGAAAATACTGCGTCAGGACGGTACTGCATCTTTCAGCTTGTGCTGCTAAAAGAGAAATGTTAGACAGGGAATCGACAGATGACCAGTGAGGATGGGCAAGTGTAGCATGAGGAACAGGAGAAGGTTAGATGGAAAAGATGGGTTTTGGAGGAGAAAGGAAGTTGAAATAGCTAAGATACAGATAGCAGAAGTAGATACAAAGCTTTGCAGCATCTTCCTGGGCCTTGGATGCAACCTAGGTCTCTGAATCTGAAGGCCTGGCTGTCAGAGAATACCCTAAAACCTTTTGGCAATGCTGCTTGAGTTCTATAGTTCTTCCACCCTGAGAACAACCACCTATAGTTGCTGTAACTTACAGCTAGCTCAAGATGCCCCTGTGGCTTATCAGATGATTGCTCAGGCCATGTGATATCCGTGGGATGCTTGTGTGGCGGAGTTTGTCATTTAGGATTTTGCTTTAACGTGGGAATTGTAGACAGAAGGAGGGACACACATGGAGGCATGTGTATGGATGTACACTACCACATTCAGGAGGTGGTGAGGACAAACACTCAGAAGATAGAACATATCAGAATTAATTTTTTTGAGCAACTTTGGTATGTCCCTCTTAAATAAAACCAGTTCTAACTTGCACAAATCATAAAAACACAGTGGAAAAGTTTAATTTTTCAAAATTTGCTCATTTAATTCTACCATTTATATGTTCTTTATTTTAATTACTGTAAGGAAGAAAGCATGCTACACATTGAGGGTTATTTTCTATGTCCTGTTATTAATTGACCATTTGGAACCCAACACTGAGCATTGTTTATGCATTAATTCTTCATGGTGTTTAAGAGTGGTGTATGCAGTTTACAGCTTTGAAATCCTCATTCTTGGGAGCTGAGCTTGCTCAGATTTTTTCTCTGTCTTTGGGGAACAATGAAAAAAAATGTTTGGGGAAAAAAAATTGTACCTTGAATTACTTCCTGTATTTTGTCCTTTGGTCTTCTCTTCTGTGACAACAGCATTAGTGTTTTCGCCTAAACGATAGTGAGGCTTTGCTAGCATAAGGGGAGAAAAATAAAGTAAGAACTTTTAGGGAAAAAGGAAATGGAGAGGTTGAGGATGGGTGATTCTGTGAAGCACTTAATATAGAGCTATGAGTCAGCAATTTCCTTTTGCAGTCAGCTTTTCCAGATGGAGTATTTTTTTTTTTACCTTATCAAGCCACTCTCTTTAGGAGTTTCTTTAGTAAAAAAAGCCTGCAAGAATAACATGCAGTGGCACAGGTGGTTTCTTTAGGCCATGGAACTCAGGACTCGGTGACAGACAAGAATCCACTATGGGAGAGCAGATCCCACAGATGGTGGGATAAGTGGTGGTTGGATCCCTCTCCTATTCCATCTCCATTTCCTAACAGCCCAAATCACTGAGCACCTTGCATTTGTGTTGCCTGTGAAGAAGTGCAGCTCTAAATTCTAACATAATAACTAACATGCAAAGTCTTAAGACAAAACAAGTTATTGTGAGTGAATGAGAGGAAATCCTTTTAGACTCAAGACCGAAGCAATCATTCAGAGAGGTATGGCTTCCTTTTCATCCTAGTGCCATGTTATCAGAAAGTCATTTCACTATAGTTACACTGTTTAAAGTTTCCTTTAGAGGGGAAAAGACTACCACTTTATTACTGTTTTCTACACCAAGAATTCAATGTTATTTTCCAGGAGAATTCCTTCATTTGTCATTTATGTATGTAGGTATTTGAATCTGGGTGCTCTTATTGGAGTTACTGTGTTTTCTTTTGACCTGAGTATCTGATTACGTTAGTCCCATTTGTTTTGTACTTGATATAGCTGAGCTGTCCTGTGGTCTGGTACTTCATTCTTAAGCAGTTCTGTGTGATCAGAGGTTCTAGGTACTATCAGTAAAGCAGACCTATTTTTTCCATATTACCTAGTTGAAATCCACATCTTCACATTGAAGAGACTAGAGAAGTTTACAGTAAGTTGATCACTATGTTTAAACAAAAAAAATATGCTTCACCTCTGTGCCATTACAAGACCACCTTCTTGTAATACTGCTGCTGACAACCTGCATGCAAATTTTGAGGCTTCTCCCTCTTTGGTAACTTTGTTGAAATTGTTTATTTGCAGTAGTCAGCCTACAAATTGAACATGAAGTATAGGATGCAGCAAACACTGGTGTTACTGCCTGCTTACCCGTGGCTGGTGTGGACTTCATTTCTGAGGGCTCTGCAGGACTGATTGTGAGCCACTTGCCCTTAGGGATGGAAGGAGGGCTGGTGGTGGAGTGGGCATTGATCTCCCAGAGCAGAAAGTTGGGGCAGGAGGCAGTCGCAGACTTCGCTGATGCATTTTAAAAAACAAACAGCAAGTTGGTCACCTTCCTCTACCTCTTCAGCAACACTCAAAATGAACAAGTTGCTGCCTACATTTTTCTATATTAAAGGGCAAACTCACTGTGCGAGGTCTTGAGGATTGGAAGAGAAACTTAGGCAAATGAAGGAAAATAAATGCAGAAAAGTCCTTTTTAAAATGTTTTTAAAAGGAGATCGTGATTTGTGATTGACCTTTTCATTTTGCACCCAATGTTGAATTCAGTTGTTCTGAAGTTCTAGGTAGTTTATATGTGCTAGAAGGAATTACTTGGGATCAAATGAAAAATGACATTTGCTTAAGAACTTTTTATGGCGTGCTCTTGACTTATTTCATCTGCATAACATACATTGGTAGAAGGTGCCTGTGGTATCTACTATCTAGTACCCTGCTCCTTGACTCCTTAATTTGCAAGAAAGTATTTGTATTTATTTGCCGGTACTGTTTCAAGGAAAGGTAAAAGCAGATGAATTCAGTAGAGCATTAATTACTCTGGAAATAGTTAAACTGAGCTTCCCATGAAAGGAGAGAAACAGGAGAGCAGTAGCTATCTGCACAACAGATCTTTGTCCTTTCAGTGTTTGTGGATAGATTATGTATTCTTGTTTGTTTTTTCACAAGACTTGCTAAAATGATGGTTCCCCAAGTAGGGGTCTCTGAATTGTGTCAGATTCACTGCAGATGTGTGCAGTGAAAGGGGTAGCAGTAGATGTAGTGTCTGTGTCTGTTGCATCAGAGAGGGAATAGAGTCAAGCATCTCCACTTACAGCCTGTGTTGATAAGGAGGAACTCAGTGAGTATCTATCATATTTAACTTCTTAGTGTTAGATAAACATGGCAAAAATGCTGTTTCACTGACGTTTGGTTGTATGAACACTTTGAATGTCTCTGGCTCATCCAGGCTGAACACTTTGTCATAACCTCTCTCTAAAGTGCCAAGAGACCTTTTTTTGTATAACTTAAAAGCACAATGTCATCTCTACTTATTGCCAGCATCAAATGACTTGAAACCATTGCATAAGCTTTTGTCATTTCAGAATTGGGGGTGATCTCATCATTAGGCACATCAGAGACATCCTTTAATATTTTGAAAACTGTTGAATCATCTGGAATTGTTCTTCTAATAAATGGAGAGATTATTTGACCCAAGTAAAACCCTGATGGGTTAACATCAGGGAGATAATATTATATCTCTTTAGCAGTACTTAGGTATCCATCCATGTTTTCGAATTGTCAATACAAGAAAAGCCGAAATCAACTAAGAGTACCTTTGAAGATGGATAGCAAGATACTTAATCTATTTCAGGGACACCATTAATTGCAAGAGATAAATTAATGGCTATGCGAGGCTTTTTAATGGGGGAGAGGGTCACACAGTTCCTGTCCAGGTTTTCAGATGATGGAGAGGAAGCCAGCCAGCACACTGATGAAGTTTGGCTTTTGCTGCTTTAAATAGTTCTGTCCAGATCAGGACAGAAGATCCAGTTCATGACAGTGAAAAGTGTAAGAAAATGCTTTACTCAGCTGTTCTAACAGTTTGTGATGGATGAAGAGATGAAATTACTGTATTGGAATCTCAACTGGGTTGTTCATTCTATTTCTTTCTGTCAATTAGTTGAGTAATCTCAATAACTTTTATGTATTGTTCGGCTGTGTTTTGTATGTGCTACCTCAGATTTCTGTAAAACGGCATCATGAGGACACCAGCTGCTTCAAACTTGACATTCTGCAGGTAGGAATCATACATAAAGGCAAGTTCAAAAGAACAGCACTCCAGTGAATGGCTAATTCATGCAGCTGTTCCAACCATCAAGTGAGGCATGAATCTTTCTGGTATACCACAGCTGTGCTGACATACTCAGAAAGCTTTGTATTTATCATCATTCCTTGTGAGAATGGTATTGCTGGTCCTGTTGTTCCTAGGCCTAGGTGATGAGCTGTGAGGAAGGTGCTCTGAGCTCTGCCCTTTGAGCCTTAGTGCAGGGGCACGTAAGGGTGATCCTGCTGTTGAGAAACGTAGGCAGAGAGTGTGCAGTGTATGCATTGTCTGTATCTTTCATACTGATTGCAGCATCTTTACGAATTACTGTGATTGCAGTCTTATTGCTATTTGTGAAATTCTTTCTCTGTAAAAAAGATGTGAAGTAGTGGCTTAGAAAGGGAAACTGTCAATGATACTGGAAAGTAACAAATTCAGTTCTGACCAAAGGAAGTATATTTCACTCAGTATACAAATTAGCGTGTGGAATGTATTGCTGCAGTACATCATTGAGGTTAAAAATGTGTAGGGTCAAAA
Organism: Nicator chloris; assembly: GCA_013400495.1. Classification (NCBI taxonomy): domain Eukaryota; kingdom Metazoa; phylum Chordata; class Aves; order Passeriformes; family Pycnonotidae; genus Nicator; species Nicator chloris. The sequence continues at coordinate 283,938 of WAAE01010808.1, forward strand.
CGACTCTGTTGTTTATGTGTCAGTTATATAAACAAATCCTACAAATGAAAACAAGCTTTTAAGGATCTTCTGGACAACTTCCTGGAGCTCAAGGTATCTGTAAGTATAAAAAATAATAATAAGGACTACTTTTCCTTATTCCTATTTTGCAAATTTGTCTTCAAGGCTTTCTTCTGCTAGTCTTTGAAATACCTGGAACTACACAGCACAGGTTGTAGGAACTGATGTGAATGAGTTTTAGGCCAAATTCAGAATGAGTTTCTTATGTCCTGTATTTTTGAAGTGTTTTAAATAGCTATGATTCTTGTCAGATCATAAAGCAATTTCAAATATCCCATTTAAAACAGGCTGTTAAATTCAGATTATTATGCTGGCGATAAAATATTTGGTAGAAATGTATTCTGCATTGCAGATAAACACTAAAAATTAATGCAGAATTTTGACAAGATTGAGGAAAAATGTAGTTCAAGGGGGGGCAGTTCCCCCCTTTTTTTGTGATATGCTGGAGAACTATAACATAGACTATACCTATAACTATAACAGAGAGTAGACCTAGTTGTTATTTGGATGGATCAGGCAATGGCACATCTTCAGCTTGTTCTCCCGCCACATTCGATTTAAACCAAGCCCAGTGTTAGCTCATTTTGGACAGAAGTCTGTGCTGTTGTGTTTGTCTATGCCTTTGTCTTTGTTGAGAAACTGAGGAGAGGTTACAGGCCTGTGCCAGTGCTCAACCCTTGCTCCACAAGAGTGTGACTTGTAAGTGGGCAGTTTCTGTGCTGCTCACCAAAACAAAAATATTTCCAAAGCAGTTGGTATCTCTCCTAAATGATTAGGCTTCTTTGGGGGGGGCAAAAAGGTAATATTCAGATCCTTATTGGTTTACTACTCACAGTTTTTAAAAAATTTGCTTGCTTCATGTATTTGGAAACTGCAGTTTATGAACAGAAGGTCACTTTTGTGGTTGAAGGTCAAATGGCTGATACTGTATATGGGAGTTGTTGTTTGCTATCCATTCAATCGAGTGCCAGTAAATTAATGACACCAGTGTACCACTGTTATAGCACATTATCTTTTGGTTATATAAAAACAGGAAGACTTGTCAGCAATAGATGACCTGAAAATGAGCTGTGTAAAATAATGCAACCATTATAGTTTTAGGCATCTTTTTGCATTTGTGTGTCTGGCTTATGCTTTTTCACCTGTATGCTGGAGTTTCTTGGCTTGAGCTCTGTGCCCTTTTTTGTTGTGGTGTCAAATACTGGCCTCTCAGACAGACATGACTGACCTGATGTGCTATCACAGTTTATAAATAGCCCTAGAAAATTAGGGTGTACTCGCAGTTGTAGTAGGGCTGAGCTCTTTGTGTTGGAATTGCAGTGGTGGACCAGGACCGGCATGGTAGGGGGTGCTGCTGCCAGGACCTGAGGTGTGTTGGGAGGGGTTCGTGGTCTCAGGCTTGGAATAGTAGATAAGGGAATGGGAAAGTATAAAATGGGATGAGTGCATTTTAACTGATGTTTTCTGGTTTTTAGTTTTCCTTGCTTAAAAATTCACTCAGTGTGCGTTGATTAGTTTAGATTCTTTGCTACCTCCTGGACTTGTATTATTTCAAAGTCCCAGTGGTTTGACATGTTAAAGATTTTTGTATACAGACTGCTGAAAGTACACAGTGCAAACAGAGAAAAGAGAAGGCTTTTCATAGAAGGGTCCGAACAGAATACATTTAGATGCCAAAGGCACCTTTTTGTAACAGCTGTTACTTAAGAGTTACATTTTTTATTATAATCCACTGGAGAGAAGCTAATGCTGTTGAAAAGTTACTATTTTGTATAGATTTGTGATATTTTTATGTCTCTCCTCTTTTAGCATATGGTCATTGTGCACAGTGCTTTATTGCCATCTGTGTCTTCTTGTCCCACTATTTTCCTTCATATCCTGTTTTTTCTTCTCAATGCTGAAGTTAAAATATATACTACTAAAACTAGAGATTCTCTTTTTTTTTTAATCTTGGAGAATAAATTTGTGGTTGGAATTGTTTTCATTCAAGCTGAAATTCTTTCTGCTTTCCTGCAATTTCTTGGATACTACAGTTGAAAGGATATTGGCCATGTATTAGTGCATATCTGGCTGGAAAGGGGATATGTGGAAGTGAAAGTCAAAAGCTGGTATTTTCTTTCCTTCTGTTTTTTAAGACAGAAACTGAATATAGTGAATGTTAAACAGATGGCTATGTTGTCGCATAATAAATATTTGAAGAAAATTAAATTATGTCCTGCCTGTTCGCTGATGACAGTTTCAGCCCCCATAGTAACAGCAGTAATAATAATAGGAGGATTTACAATGTATTTATTTTTTAATTGTAAAAGTGAGCTGGTAGCAAGGTCGTTTAAGGAGATATTTTTTTCATGTGAGAAAGATAAGTGATGTACTTGAGGTCATCCAGCATGTCAGAGTCTCTTGATAAGAGCATGTAGGGTCCCCTTGACTTCCAGACAGTATGTTTCCATTTTAAACCATGCTGACTTGCAAATACTTACTCAAGTACTTCCTACAGAACTTTGGGCTTTGATGTGTTTTTTTTTCCTTAATTCCAACCGAATTGTTCATAAATGTTAAGTTGCCAAGAGGAGATCGTAAAACCAGACTTGCATTCCTGTCTAGTGCACTTGAGCAAAAAACCCCTGCACTGCAGGTCCTCCTGAGAGTTTTGTTGTGAAGAGACTGTCGTGAATGCCAGAGAGATGACGAAGACTTAGCTGAAATGAGAGGTTTTATTTATACAGCTGAATTTCATCTTGTGATATTAATAGCATACAAGCATTTCTTTTGGAGAGAGGGGATGGATACTGTATTTAGCAGATATCGGTGTGCTACTCTTTCTACCGTGAGCCAGAAAATCCCGTTGCCTTTAACTGTTTGCATGCATTGCCTGTCTTTACTGGGAGAAGTCTTCTGTAAATCATTCTGATGTTGCAAGTTTGAAAGCTCTGTAAGAGATACAGGATGAGGACAAGAACTGTAATATTTCACTTAAAGGTGAGAAGGCTGGACAGCAGATCAGGTTCATGGCAACAACAAAGTTCATCTGGCCCAGGGTCTTCCTCCATTTCTCAAGATTTTGCAGATGTGCTGGAGAGCAGGTTGAGGGGTTCATGAGTTGTCTCAATTACCCATTTCCAGCTAACTTCTACTGATGCTCTTCCATACTCTGCAAGTAATTATATCACATAATGGAAGTGGAACTGGTACTTATCTCATGATAATTTGCATGATGGGAGTAGTTTGCTGCTGTATTGCAGCAGAGCTATAATCTGGGGGGTGAGTGGGATGGTTTTTTGATTTGGGGGCAGGTTTTTTCCAGCTGGTGGGGAAACAAGGCCTGGAATTCTTCACTGCCTCTGTAAAAATTTGTCATCTGCCCCAGCTTAAAGATATATTAATAGTATCCTGATCTCTTACATGCATGGTTTGTCCTGTTGCCTGGATACAAATATAGAGTGATTAGAAAGGTATCATTAATATGAAGTGAACAAAATAGGTCATAAAAGTACCCAGTTACATGTTTTTCCTATGTGCCCACCATGCATGTTGGTACTTGGTTCTTTTGCCTGCTTGTTGCAGATTGTGCTTTGCTGTAATGCTGCATTAGGCTTTTCACTAAGCTGCAAGTGTAACCTGTGTGATATTTTCTGCCAGCTCTTTCTCTGTGGTTTCTTCCCTGTTCTTTGAAATATACCCTTATCAGTTTTTTTCATATCATTTATACCCTTCTGTGGTCTGTTGCTTTTGCGTGTCTGATCAAATGCTGTTGTGTCTCCTGAACTTTTTTCAGTATGCAATTGTATTTGTGGTTTCTGAATACTGCATTACTCTTCCTGGTAAATATATGCAGTGTGTCACATAAAAGAGTGTTAAAAACACTATGAAAGCCTCTTGTTTTTTAGCATCTCCCTAGGGTCTTGTGATGGATCTGTTAGGGCTCTGGGGAGATATCCCTTTCTAACCTAGCTTCTGGTTTAGCTGTTCGCTTTTCCATAATTTCCTATTTTCTTCATAAAAACATATACTCACTTCTGATACCACTCTTAGTTGTTTTTGCGTGCTTTTTCTCAAGTATAGATGAAAGTGTCTGGCTGGCTTGCTTTTTTTCCAGTTACTTCTTTATTTCTTAAAGTCTGCACTCTAACTTAAGATGTGATTTTTCTCTTTCCCACTGTCCTAGTGTAACACTCCATCATAATGTAGTTTTAAGAGTGAAGAAACTAAAGCAATTTTTTAGTTCTCCTGATATAACAAGCAGCTGCTGGAGGTGGACTGCAGTGACAGAGTTCCTAGTTTCCTTCAGCTGTGAAATGAGCTGTTTGCTTAAACCCTGCTTGTGTAGGCCTTTGGTATGAACTGGCATGAATTTAGGAGAAGAAGGAAGAATGAAAATAGTGATATTGACTTCCTGAATGCAGGATGGTAAAGAAAATATTTCCTGCTTTCTTTTGGAGAATTGTGGCATGTTGTTTGACCACCACTATTACTGTAAATGGGCGTTAGGCACAGGCGTCATATGTGTGTGTTATTTGGTGATAAGGGAGAGGACAGGAGGATGGTTTTGTGGTTAATGAGCTATAACTGTGATTAGAAAATTGGATCTAGGCCTGTTGCTCTGCTTTTCATGTGAACTTTGGTAGTTCATTGCTGTGTCAGTTCTGTTTGTGTAAAATTCTGGTAATACTTTGGTTCTACTTGGGTACTGTATCCATTTCTTTTGAAAAGGCATCTGTCTTTTGTTAGGCATACAGAAATCTGATTACATATACAGGTACTGTTAGAATCCTAGAATGGTTCTGGTTGGAAGAGACCTTATCTAGTTACTAGCCTTCCTGCCATGACCAGGGACACCTTTCCACTAGCCCAGGTAACTCAAAGCCAATCCAACCTGGCTTGAGCACTTCCAGGATGGGGCATCTGCAGCTTCTCTGACGCTGCTGTGCCCCACCATCTTCATAGTGAAGAATTTCTTGCTAAATAAAACCTGTCCTCTTCCAGTTTAGCCATTCCTCCAAGTCCTATTACTACATGCCCTTGTAAAAAGGGCAGCTGTGTGTTTGGGTAGATACATAACATGCAACAGTCCTAACCTTGGCTGGAGCCTTTTGGTGTGTGCTGTAATGTAAATAGAAGTGAGAATCTAGTTCAAACAAATTATACAACGTGTTCTCAACAATTTGGTCACAAAATACTGTTTCCTGTTTTTTTACAGTAGGTGACATTTTTAAGTGTGGTCATAATTGCTGTGTGATGGCTTTCAGATGTCGTATATCCATGCACAAATACATAAAAGAAAGATTGCTGTCTGTCATTTCATTACCTTGTTTCCTTGATATCTTTATCCTTTAACAGCCAGTCTCCTTTCTGGCTTACTTTGAGGCATAGAATGCACTAATGACAAATAAAAAAGGAGAAGAGAATGCTGTATCCAGTCATAGAAGTGATATGTGTAATACAGTGTTCTTTTTTTAGTACCTAATCAGTTGTTTTGGAGGAAGTGATACAATTTTTATTTTTTGTATTATGGAAAATTGATCAACAGAAGAAACCAATCTGGATTGCTCCAGTCTGAACCTATATCATGTAGGACTGTTGTAGTCTTTCTCTCTACTCTGCTCTAGAACAATGCACTGCTGCAGGTATTTTTGCACACCATATTTGAAGAAAGATGATGGCCAACTGAAAGTAGCTCAGAAGAAAGTAATAGTAAAGAAAACATGACCTACCAGGAGAGAATGGAACAATCAGGATTATTCAGGCTGAAGATGTTGCAATAATTTAAATATTTTTAAGTGTGCTGAAAAGAGAAAAAATAAATTTCTTCTATGTTTACACAGCCCAGAAGTAAAGGGCGTAAATTGTATAATTAGAATTCAGGAAAAGCTTTCCAACAGCGCAAGCAGTTAAGCAGTAGACTGGATTGCTTAGAAACCAGGCGTACTCTGTCCTGGAGGATCCTAGCAGAGATAACAGGCAAATGTGTTGGAAATGCTTTAGGTATGACTGATTCCAAGCCTGTTGCCTGTGATTTCAAGGGTACTAAAATTGTTTCTGTATAGTTTCCCTTCAATTTGAGGTGTATTCTTTGCCCTGATAATTTTTGTTAAATTTTCTTGAGCATTTTTCTTTCTGCTAAATATTGCTTCAGTCAAGCTGGACTTAAATATATTAAAGGTGAAGGTATACGTTTAGAAAGTGTATGCTAGAGAATGCTAATATATAGAATGGTGTTTTTTTCCCCTAAACGTCTTGTTTACCTTTTTTCAATGCTGATCACATGACTGTTTTCACTGACAGACAACATAAATTCTTACAGAGTAACAACAGGAAATTTATAGCTCACAATTAAAGACCTCTCTTTCTGGTTTTTATTTCTTTCTCATTTTCTTCGTTGCTGTGGTCCCAGACTGCCCAAGAGTCCTCTCTGTCACAATTTCCTTAAATAACACACATTATTCTGTGTATTCAACCCACCTCACTGAAAGTTGTGTCCAGATGAAATTTTATTTCAGTTTTTGCTTTCTTTTGCAATTACTTAATAACAACCTAAAAAAAAAAGTTTCAATAAACAGTGTGTTCTTGTATTCCTTTCCTCCATCAAGTTTTTTTCTAATCCTTGGAAGAATTCAGCTCCTTAACAGATCTACCTTGTGTTCAATTCATCTTGTCCCCTCAACTATGCAGAAATCTTCAGTGTTCATTCACATGGTCTTAAGGATTCTCCTGTTTGTTTCTGTGAAGTCTGGGTTTTTGCAGACTTCCCAGTTACAGGATTTCAAGCTTAATTTCTGACGCTAAGGTGATGCTTGCAAATGGGAATTCAGTACAGGACCCGATGGACATTTTCCGTGGTGTAAGTTCTCACACAGTCCCATTCTTCTGTCCCTGCATAATCTGTGCAGAGTGCCATTACAAGTATTTGTGCAGATGCACAATGCGTTGAATCTAAAACAGAAAAATAACCTGGCTCACCACAGGGCAGTGGTGGCACGACAAAAGCAATGTGCAGCTGGTTAATGCAGGGAGGAGAAGGGTGACAGCTGCTGCCTTCTAACAGCACCACTGGCATAACTGTGAATCGTAACTGGCTTAAGAGACATCAGATTGTTTGTTTTGGTCTTTTGCATTAGATAATTCAGGCTGAGAGTAGGAATGTCTCAACAGGAAATCACAGAAATGTAAACATAGTACTGCTGAAAAATACTCGTATTTAGCCATGTGGAGTCCTTGTATTATATCTTACTGAAAAATGTATGGTTTTACACCTTTACTGGAGGCTGGGGTCTTTCTAAACTTATAAGATGCTCAATGTTAGAAGTGAATTAACTATGAAGGCACTAACAGAGGAACTAGAGACAGAAGAACTTATCAGAGAATATCAAAATAAAGTACTTCTTACCTGTGGGGAGGCACTGAGGAGAATTCAGTCAAAAAGGTTTAACCAGAAATGTGTGTGTGTGTGTGTGCTCCAGGGAAGGAGTGAAACTGGAAAAACACTAGTATTTTCAAGCACCAGAAACATTTGGAGTGGATAGCTGTGCAGCAGATAAATCAGTTTACAGATGTGTCATGGTAGCAAGAGTTAAATTAATATGGTTTTGAGTTACAAAAATTAAAGAGAAGTTCCTTCTTGAACAACTGTGAGAGTTAACTGGCAAGTTGTACAGGCCCAAACTTCTTGTTTTTATATAGATATAAATGAACTGAAGAGATTGGAGGGACAAAATGGCAAAGGAGTACAGACCAAGGGACCCACAGGCACACATGCCTTCTTGGGCTATATGATAACCAGGAGTGTAGCTGAGAGATGTGATAAGAGTCTACAAATATTTGAAATGCACATACTTGAAAGATAGAAACTAATTAAATTAGTACAGTGAGAAGGGGCATAACTAGAAACAAGGGAATGAGGTTATGAAATATATTAAAGAATGGAATAGTCTGCCCAAAGGAGAGATTGGAAGAACAAATATATAATACAGAAGACTGGTAGAAATATTCAGGAAATAATCTAACATCAAAGAGTCAGTTTTCTAATGAAAATGGATTAAATAATTTGGAAATCTCTTTTACCCATTTAATTTATGTTTGCTTTTGAGGTATTAGGGCAAGTTGGCAGCCTCTCTTAACTCTTTAATATTGCCTCCCTAATGCTTCCTGCTGATTCAAATCTACATTATTGCATACCAATCTTAGATACTGCCTTTCTTCAGGAAAAAAGTGTTTTAAAAAGGAACAGTTGGGCAAACAGTATGAAAAGGTATAATGGGAGAAGAAAGGTGATTAAGTTTCAGGAATGATTTTCAAGAGTGGTGTCTTGCCACATTCTGCTTAAAAGCTGTAGCGAAGATAAATGGGAGCAAACTAATAGCAGATAGAGGGTCTAGTTGCACTGGTTTGTTCTCGTTTGCATCTAGTGGGGAAGTTCAAAGGAGCTCCTGGACTGTGGATTACTGTTTGTGTTATGTGTGGCCAGCCTGCACATGACGGGATGGTATGAACAGGACTGAAACCTTTTTAATGTGGAGGAAGGCAGCAGAGAATTTTTTGTTAATGAAATAAAGTGCATCTTAAAATTCCATTCAGGAAGTCAGTTTGACTGCATCTGAACAGATAGGGAGCAGCCCTAAGCTGTTCTGTTTGGCTGGTGCCATAGGGTAAACAGTAAAATGTGCTAAGGTTCACTGCTCCCCTCAGTAACTTCTTCTCTGGGTAGGTGCCAGGTGCCTGCTGGGCTCTGGTGTGGTGGAGATGGACAATGAGGAGTCATCACATGGAGCTGCTGCCCCAGACCCTGACCTGGGGGAGAAAGGACTTGCCTGTGCTTGGCATTCACTGGGTGATTCCTCTAGACTGGAAGGCAGCCCTGGAATTAATTTGAGGAGATTATTGAAACAATTTGGAAAGTGTACCAGTCTGGGGATGTCCCTTTGCAAAGCAAAAAACCCTGAATCTTCGTTTTCAAACACAACTATAAGACAGCAATTTATATTGTTCCATTTAATTTCTATACATGGTCTCTACACATCCCCAAGATCAGCTCAGTTGGTCAGAGCATGGTGCTAATAACACCAAGGCTGTGGGTTTGATCCCTGTACAGGCCATTCACTTAAGAGTTGGACTTGCCCATCCTTGTGGATCTCTTCCAACTCAGAATGTTCTGTGATTCTGCTGTTATGCAGTCTGCACGAGAATTTCAATTGCTGTCGGAGCTCTGGTATTGAGGACTTACTATGGGAGCATGTTTTAACTTTCTCATTACGAAGAAATGTATTTATGTGAAATTTAAAGCCAAGTTCTCTGGCAGTTATAGTCAAGGAAGTTAGAACTCTCTTGCCTAGTGGCAAAACAAACCAAGGGATTCTTAGCATATTCTTTCTCTTCCTGCTTTTCCTTCTGTATGCTTGGGACTTGGTTTCAGTGGTTGAGAAATAGTGCATTTGCTTTCACTTGACATGTTTTTAGGGAGACACAATAGTGTGGGCACTGTGTTGTTGAATATTTTCTGTTTAGAACAAAGCAGTTGGTTGCACATCCTGTGTGCAATGGTCTTCATATGTGTATAAAATAAAGTACTCTTTGATCTTTCTTTCCTGTGTATCTCTAATCTAGACCTTTTCTGGTTTTTTTTTTCCCCAGCTGGAGGGTGTGCTTGTGAGCCAGGCATTGTTGACTTTACTCTGTGTATTGGCTTCTGAACAAAGGCATCACTGAAAAGGTGAGTGCTTTACTTCCATCCTCTTTGGTGCAGGTTTATGTTCAGAGGAACTGATAAATTCAGACTTGCCAAACCTGTCACCTTAAACTGTATATAGGTTTGCAATGGAGAAAGTCTAATCTACCAGCTCATAAAATTGCGAGCGTCAGCCATCAAAACACCGTGAGACTCTGGTTTAGTGCAAATTGTGTGGCATTCTGCAGCACTGGAGACCAGAGAAGCAGAAAGGTAGGCATGTTTCATCTCTTAAACAGATCTGAATTTAGAGCTGGACAGATCTCTGAGACCCTGAAAATAAGTGATAAAAATACAATACCCAGCCTGTAATTTACACAGGAAAGGATGGCTGAGGGGCATACATGACTACCTGTGTCCTACGTAGTTGTGTGAATTTCTCATAAAATTTTATATTTACTACATTAACTATCTTCTGAAGGTAGCTGAGGTACCTGAGCATTAACTGAACAGGCTTTTATCAAATCGACAGGACTGTTAATAAGATGGGAAATAAATTTAATGGCATTGCTCTGCTGTGAGTACTTACCAGGAGTTTTTCAAAACCTTCCCCTTCAGTCAGTGAAATACTCATTATGCCAGGCATGTAAAAGTGCACTAAGGGGAGCATCATACTTAGTTTATAGGAAATGAACAAAACTTGGTTTAGAGGAAGTTATTAGTACTCTAAAGAAGGGTAGATGAAAGTAAATATGTGATATTGTAATGCCTATATTGATCTGTTTTCCATGAGACTGCATTGACCATCAACCTGCTAAATTTCAGGGTGTATCACTGAAACCATGAAAGGCAAGGCAAGACTCTCCTCCTCGTTTTGTGTATAGCTAAATTTGTCTGGTAAAGCAAAATCTTGTTCTGTGATTCTTTTGCTCCGTGATTTCCATGAGAAGAACCTATCTGACCAAGGACTCTTACAGTCCCCTAACTGAAGGACACTTAAATCAGTAGTCCACTGCGTGCAGCTCCAGAAGTAGTTCTGTGTGTCAGAAGTGTGTCCCTGGCTTACAGTTGACACAACAGTAGGCATTGAATTTAAAATTACATTTGATTTGGCATGTTTCCTCTCTCGGGAAGTGGTGAGGTACAATGATGAGGAATACAATATGAAGAAAGATTAGCAAGCAAGGAATAAGTTTAATTTAAGAGGTGGCAGATAGATTGAGGGATCCATCCTGGAAGAAGGTACAGTTATGAAATTGTAATTTTATTAAAGAATCATAAAGAATAATTCTCTGTACCTGGGGGGTTGTAGAGAATAATCATTTCTAATAAGGTTGAGTTCAGCAATTACCATGGTACTCTTGAGGCTAAGCATTTTTAGTCTTTCTACTGTTAGTGGCCGAGTCCTGTGAGACTTAGTGATACAACTGAGCTGAGTTGGAAACAGCATTTTTGGTTTTTTCTTCTAAAGCTTACTCTTGTAGACAAGGCCCTAAAAGCAAGTAAATCTTATATGTTGAAAACTGTAAGGGCAGTTACTGACGAGCCATGTGTTTTTGTGCTTATCCTCTGGAAATCATGGATTCCTTGTAAACAGGCAAACCTCCCCCCATCCCAAGCAAACTCCCTTATTTCCCAGTGTGATGCTTTTATATAATACATAGTCTAAGGAATCTGCATGAAGTTGCTTATTTTCTCTTGTCATTTCTCTCACCCTTCTAAGTGAGTTACTCTTTGCCCTCTGCCATATCCATGTAACTGGCTGACCTGCAGACGTACAGTGACTTTGTGCAGCTACAAAAGCAATATATAATGTACAAGCCAGGTTTTTTAATCAGACAGCCTGATGAGACCAGAGATACAAACATCGCTGGGTTTAGTGATGTAGTTTTAGGTATCGAAAGAAGCTGATTGCTCATCCCTCCTATTCGGGGGTATCTGCTTATTTGTGCTTTGATTTGTGATGCAGGAAGGCTTGAATATCTTTTTTGATACACGTAGAATCTGTAGAGGGATCCTTTTCCATACTAAGAGAACTGATGATTTGGAAGTGGTTGTAACTACAGAGGTTTTTGCTGCAGGAAAACTTTCTAAGATCCCTTTTGAGATCTTACTCACACCAGAAATTCAGGCACAGGCCGAAGTTTTGGACTTCTGTGTTAGAAACACCAGATTTGAACATGGAGTTCTGTTCTGCTGAGAGCTCTGGGCATGTAGGGCTGTGTTATCAGCAACTGCCTGAAGCAGACCCTTCCTGCTGAGGAACAGTTTTCAACCACACATCTCCCTCTCCAGTAAGCAATAGTATCCTTGTGATTCCTTTCAGATGTGCTGGCTGTTGTGTATGAGGCTGGATATTGCACTGAGTTTGGTGACTCTCCCAAGCTGGCAGGATTGTTCCCAGCTGTCAGTGACTCACAGTAGCCGGGTTGCTGTCTCAGAGTTCAAGTTAATGGAATCTGCAGTTCAGTTTCCCTTGATTTGTTTGGCAGAGATGAAATTTCCCATGAACTAGCAAGAGCAGGAGGGAGATTGCACAAAGTAGTGGCTTTGAATATGTGTTGGGTCTGGAAAATTGCTGAGAAGTGCCGTCCTTACTTCCTCAGCTCTTCCTTGGGAATAACTCCTTGCCAACAGTCATGCTTTCAGGTGTTTCCTTTTGTTTTATTTATCTTCTTACATTGTACTTGTTGCCAACAATCTTGAATCTCCAGAATGGCATTCAGTATGTGGTAAATGTATGCCACGTGATTGTCATCTTATTCTTTCTCTGAATGGATGGCAAACTTCCTTTGGATTTAGAGGTTCTCTTTTCTCAGCAGGGTAGCTACTTCATTTATGCCAAAGAAAAAGGGCACAAATGTCATCAATGCAATTCATTCATAGAACTAATTTATTTACTGAGTGAAAAGTTACATTTTATCCTTTTTTCCACTTGACATTTTTACCAAGCAGGTTATCTTATGGTGATATGAAGGGATATTTGAAATAACTGGGGTGTACCACTTACAATGGGGACCTGGTTTTACGTGTTGGTTTTGACAGTTGTTCTGGTAGTGTGTGATTCCTCTGGAGAGTCTGCTGGACTCCAATAGAGCTGTGTTTTGGATGTAGGCAGTATTAAATGCTGGCTCCTGAGCAGCACTGATTCTTCCAGAATCAGTAGGAACTTTTGAATTTTGTTTATTTTCTTTGAAGACAACTGTTCAGTGACTGAGGATCTCTGTCAGTTTCCAAAATAAATAGGTTTCTGAAACTTATTTGCCTTCTTGTTGCGCTGTTACAGAGTATCAGGCTATTGGAAGCAAGTTCAGTGTGAACACTCATAGCTCGATTATACTGCATGTAAACCTTGAGCATGTATATGAAGTGTTTTCTAGTTCAGGGTGCTGTTAGAAAATGGATGAAAGTCCAAGAAAATAGCAGATGTTTGCTATTCAATGTTGTGGCTTTTCTATTGTCAATCTATTAGAAAGAAGCTCCAAGAACCCAGATAAGATGATGATATTCAGTTCACTAATCAAAAAGCAAAGAAGGGAAGAAGTAATAGATACAGTGTTATTTTCTGGTTATACTAAGCAAAAATAGCCCAGGAAGATTAAGTGTGTATGTATTTCAGACTTCAGGTGCATTTTTCCACTAAGCAGGATTGCCTTCTCCTCTCCAGCTCTATACTTGCTTCCTTTTTCTACCCTTTTATAAGCAATAATCTTGTCTTTTTCAGTGGAGTCACAGATAGTGGAACTCCTCTGTTTCTGTGTAGCACAGGTTTGCCACATCAAGTTCATAGGGCATGGTATTTGTAGTGAGGTACTTGTTTTACTGTCTGGTAAAATCAGATTTTATTTTTGTTACATCCACCATTGCAGGGAAATATTGGAATCGTTTTCCTGCCCTAGACTTTTTCTCAAGGCATGTGGAGGGCAAGAGTTTCACGTGTTGACTGCTGAAGACTTGTTTGCATGACTGCATTCAGAAAAGGTAAAATCAACTTTTTACAGCTAGGAAGTCTGTATGTAGTAAATTCAAGTACCTTAAATCATGGTGTAGACTTCTTATTAAAAAAAAAAAGTTTATCTGAGTTTGCTGTGTCTTTAGATTTCTTTCTAAGTACCTGAAGAACAAAAGCTCCTTCTGTGTATGACAAGGGATTTTGTAATGATCTCCTCTACTGTTGTCAGTGGCATATTCAATTCTGTAGAAGTCATACAGTACATGCAAAAATTCTTTATGTTTATCACTTGGATTTTTTCACATTGGTGTTGTGGCACTGACTTTGGTAGTTGTTCAGAGTCCTAAGAGCAGTCTTTGCTAGAGGACATGTTATAATTAATATCAGACTGATTGGAGTAACCTATTTATGGTCTTAATGTACTAGAAATTGTGCTTAGAAATGTAAAATAGGTGATAATACTGTGTAGGTAATACTGTAATATTGTGTAGATACCGTTTGTTATCCAGACTTCAACGTGCAATGTTTTATAAGTCACTTTAAAGCCTAGGAAAGGATACAAGAGAAGCAGGGGCAGAGAGCTACATAGACAAATGAGAAGTACCACAGTACAAGATAAATATGATTCTAACTTCTTTAAAGTATTGAATACTTTAGCACAGGGTATTTATAAGCCATCAGGCATGCACAACTGATGGAAAAGAGGAAAAAAAGAGCCAGATAGAAAACAGATATGAACTTGCACCATTATCCAATATTTGAGCAACATAAACTCCAGCTCTGAATGGTCCTCTGTACTGTCATACAGTTTCCTAATTTTGTGAACTAATATAATTAACTGCAGGGAAACTGCATCAAAATTCACTGTTTCTAAAAGAAGCTTTTTGTAAGGGAATCTCCCACAAAAGGCTTACTAAATTTATCTTACTTTGTCCTCTGCTCTACCTTTTCACTCAGTTATGTAATTTATAACTTTTGTTCTTCCTTGCCCTCTTGATAGTTCAGAGTTCCAAATCCTTCAGTCATTCTCTCCTTGCAGCTGCTGTCTGAATTCATTCAGTGACTTCTGCAGTCTAATAGAGGAAATCTTAGACAAAGCAGATAATCTCATGTTTTGAAAATTAGAAATCAAAAGCATATGTTTCAAGTGAGGAAGTGACTATCTCCATCTCAGAGTACCTGAACTCTGTCTGAACTACTGTCCTAAGTGGCTCGTCCTGTGTCAAAAAAGGAATACTCTGATAAATTTCCAACTGTCATCAAGATAGCCAGTCAAAAACAGAGCTTTTTAAGACAAGGATACTGTAGAGTGTTCCTTTTACCGAGCCACTTGAGGGACTCTGAATGTAAGGGACTTTGCCATATGTGCATGCAGCATCAAAGGCAGTAGATATGTGGAAGTTCTTCAGCCAAGTCCTAAAGGCAGGAAGCAGTCTCAGGGTCAGCTGTGCAGTGCTGACTACTTGGCAAATTGTCTTCTCAACCTGAAATGACACCTGGAGCTTAATGTTGGCCATGTCATTATTAAGAAAAGTACACGTTTATTCTTTTGGCTCCACGATGTTTTAAAAGCTGTTTACAGCTTCATGTCTGTTCTCTCTTCTCCTAGTCCTCTATGACTCTTAACTTGTGCTTGAGCTGTTTTCTTGCTCTTTTTTCTTGAGCTGAATATTTTATCTTGTCACAAAAAGAGATCCCTCTTGCTTGTCTGTATTGTAACTTCAGTAGCTGAATTTGAGGTACGGTAGTTACTTACTTTCCAAGAGAGTAGAGGTGAGGAAAAGCAGCAATATGAAGTGGGTAGGTGCATCAGTGTAACATATGAGAGAACAGTGTGATGATGAAAGGCAATGAGCTTCTAAATAAGCACAGGGAGGATGTGTGTGTGTGGTAGAGAGGGAGGTGTCTCAAAAAGCTGGTTTTGTTCTCTTGAGGATCCCGAGTGCTGTAATTGAGTCAACATGTCAAAGTGAAGTATGTGCTGAGCTTAGGGAGCAGGGGAAAACTGCATCTTCTGCACGTATGGATTTGGATGAACCCCATCTTGCAGTGATAATAAGCACTCTACTTTTACACTGCTGCAACTACAACTCGACGGAATAGCCGCCCAACTAAGCTCTATAACTGATGTTTCCCTAAGAACTGCTTTAAATCTTTCTTTGGTTGGGAAGCTGTGAGTAATTTGCTTCTGATGTGGATGTGAACAAAGGTGATGAATAGAGGGGAATATGACTGAATGCACTATTGGGGTACAGGCAAAACAAACTGAAAGGGCCTTCCTTAATTTATTTCTGAGAGTCAGAGAAATATCTGTATGTCTTGCCGTATTTCCTATGTTGGTGTAATGTTTTGGGGGTATTCTGACTTTTTTGCTGGATTTTTGTGCTTTAAATGGATAGAACAGGGTTGATTACCACCCTTTGTCCTGGCGGTTTGTTGCAGCCTTTGGCTGTGTGACTTCATGCATGATGCTGCACCGGCAGCTCTCTCCTTGGCTGTAGCTCACTGCAGCATTGCTCTAGGAAATCATATGAAATTGAAAATCCTTTAAAGCCAATGTTTCCTTGCTAACACACTGATTTTGTCTTGATTGGGTTTTATGTAGAATATCTACCTTTGGTGCTTTCGTATTTTATAAACTGTGCTTACTGACATACCTAATGTTCTGGTTGTTTCCATAGTGACAGCAATGGCAGAAACCTGAAAAAGGAAGGCGACAGCACTGTATTTTTAAGATGAACTGTTTTACAGAGGAATGGTTTGAGGGGGTGGGAATACAGTAGATTTTTTCAAGCAGTAGTACTTACTTGGAGGTCAGAGAGGAAAGATTTGGTTTGGTATTTTGGCATTTTTTTGTGTGGGGAAGCAGTGAGCACAAGGTTAATCTGGATAATATGAGATGTTTTCAGAAATGTCTCCTTTCTTGCTGCTCCAAAAGATGATAAAATCTTGAAATGCAGAAAACTGAAATGTGCAGGTTATCTTCACAGGAAAGGTAGAAGTCAATATGCCTGTGAGAAAGTGTGTTACATACTTTCGTTTCGTAATTTCTCCCTTCCAAATTCATAAACTAAGTGCAGAAAGCTTTTAAAAATCAGACACAATCCATTAGTGAGAGGTTCAACCTTCTTTTCTCCTTTGGTAAAATCAGTCCATTGTCTTATTTTATTTTCTGGGAACAAGGCTTTATTCTCTTTCATTACTCATCATATTATTTGCATTTGAAAGTAAGATATCTTGAGATAATATAGGCATTTGTCTAGAGTCCATACTACAACAGAGGGGGTTTTTTTAAAGCATTTTGTAGGAGACACAAGCTTCCCAAACATTCCCTTTCATTGTTGGTGTTAATGCTTTGTCCTGTGGTGCAGTCTCTTGAAGCAGGTGCCCGAGTTAAAATGTATGCCCACTGTTCTTATAGCAGCACTGACAAGTGAGAGGAGATAATGTGAGATGCTTGTAAATGATGTCAGATATTTTCATTCAGGGGCTAACTTTTTTCTATGAAGCATTGGTTAGCATTCTGGTTGAGTCACCATACCTGGAGGTATTTAAAAGATGTGTAGATGTCGCACTTGGGGAGACACTTAGGGACTGCTAAGTCTACCACTTGGTTTGATTTAGGTGCACCTGACAGTGCCAGGTCAATGGTTGGACTGCATCTTAAAGGTCTTTTCCAACCAAATGATTCTGTAGTTCAAGCCATGCTTCTGCCCACCCTATCACAGGGCCTAGGATCTGCAGTCAAGTTGGGGACCTTGTGCCCAGGTAGTTCTAGAAAGAGCTTAGAAAGAATAAGGCTGTGGTGCCCATCTCCAGGTGGCAGACACATCCTCCAGCCCTGGGGAAATCAAGCAGGCTGGTAGTAAGACACAGGTGCTACACTCCAATTTAAAACATTGTTAAATTGATATCTCTTATGCCTTCCAGCCAAAATATGGCATCACACTGTAAACTGAGTATGTGTTACATCTTATTACACTGAGGAAGAGAAGCTGGCAGCTGGGAGTTTGTGTTGCTTTTTAAGTTGCACAGGTTAGTTGGTTATCTGTGCCTGAGGCCCTTAGGCCACATCTGCATTAGTACCTCAGATGGTTCTTCTAGCAGTTTGGTGTCTTGGGAGTGGGGTGCATAAAAATATGTAATTTATGGTTCTTCTTTATATTTATCTGCAGTGTTCTGGTCAGCTTGTTGAAAAATATGTGATTCTGGTTTTCCAGTGACCTGAAGGAAGGGGAAGTTTCCCTGTTTTTTTTACAACTGGGATCACTGTGTAAAGCAGGGAAGTGGTTTAGAAATCATGGGAACAGTTAGTTGTAGCAGAAAGGCTGAAGAAAATTGTCATCTGTTCTAAATAATGTCCTTTTATTTGCAAAATGATACAAATTTAGATAATTTTTGTCTTAAGTCAGATCTACTTATAGATACTTGAGCTTTTGAAATGGTGGTTAGTGGAAAAAAAGATTGGTTAGTTGGTGTTCTCTACACCCCCACTGCTCCGCATCCAAAAAAAATCCCCAACCTGTTGTTTTTTGTATTATTTACACTGATGGAGTTTTAAGGCATTGCTTAGTGCTTTTTCATAAGCAGTGTCCTGTGTCCCAAGCATATGTTGGACATCACTTGTATTTCAGTAGCATTATGAAATGTAGACAGAAGCAGACGTTTATACATACCTCTGTCATGTGAAACACAGTTAGTTTGTTCATCTGTAAAACTTATAGGTTTAAATTCGCAGCTTCTTCTGATCCCCACTGAAACGAAGGGGTAGTGTTTTTCTGTTTTGCACTGCTAGTGATAGCAGTTAGTACTGATTCATTAGTGTTGACCTCTCTGCTGCTTGATAAAACAGCAGAGGTATTATTTGCAGAGCTATCAGAGTGAGCTTAATTTGGCTTGCTGCATCTTTGTAGCTGTTTTAATCTTATATGAAATAGATGAAATCCAAAAGGAAACTGGGAACGAAAAGAAAAAAAAACCCAAACCAAAACTAACTATTCACATGTAAATGTACCTATTAAAGCCATAGGATGTGTAGGTTTGCATAGTATTATATTAATTTCTTGAAGTAGAACTTTCCCTTAAATCTTGGGAAAACATCTGCAAGGAAGAAAGCATCTCTTATATGTCTTTTGCTCCTGATTCCAATTACAGGCAGCTGTCTGATTTATATTCAGTGAAAACTGCTAATTGTGCTCTTGTAAACTTTTCATTTAGAGGAAAATGTATTTATTTGCATGAAAATGTTTGCATGTGAAATACTGAAAACTTTTCCTGCAGATACAAAATTTTAGAATTCAAAACATATAATGCTCTCCTAAAAGCTGTTCCTTTCCTGGCTGACAGCTTTTACCTTGCCATGTGTCATTAACATTTACTGCTATTGCAAGTTCTTGGATAACAGATTGAGGTGACTTTGTGTGCTGGTTTAGATGGCATTTGCCAAACAAATTGTTAGGAATATTGCAGTCATTTGCTCTTTGTCTCTTATGAAACGTGAAACTCGTGTGATGCAAAGGATTTTGCATTTATTCTTTTTTGTAAAGTAATGGAGAGTTTCTATTTTATGAGAAGCTTTTAAAACACCAACTAATTAAAAAAAATTAACCTCAAGTAGGTTAAAATTTCAGTCTTCACTTCTGTGGTGAATAATGCTGATTCTTTGAAGAGCTTTTTATTAGACTCTTTAATTTTGTGGCACACTTGAAAATAGGAAACTATTGGGTTAGTATAATTTTGCTTGTTAGAGAAATATGTTTTGATAAAATTGCATGCAGGAAGTCCACCTCTCCTGTTTTGGGGTGGTGTGTCTGCAGTGAGAAATGCCTGGTAATTTGGTGGCACGGGGTATTCTTTTACTGATGACACACACACTGTGTCATCAGGTCAGCTCTGTGTACTCTGTCCATATTCATTCCTACCTTGAAGTCCCTTGCATTGAGAATAGCTCAGAGATATTTCAGCCATGGTTGTCAGTTTAAACCAAAATGCTTTGGGTTGCCCAAGTGCTGCTCTCAGAATTTTTTGAGGTCTGGATGATTTTTGTGTGCTTTCCAATCATGTTTTTTAGCCTTTTTTATTCCCAGAAACCATTTTAATATATATTTTGAAAAATTCATGTGTAATTTTTTTTATTGTTTTGTCCTCTGAATCTTTATCATTGAGTATGGGTCTTTATCTGATTGATTGAGCTTCCCTCAGGGTTAGGAGTGGAAATTGGAAAGAATTTGGTCTCCACCATTTTCTCATGTCAGGTGAGTCACTCTGTATCTCTCTGGTGTTTTAAAACACCTTTGCAGTCATCTTCTCTGGGAATTGTAAATTCTGGCTCAGTCTTGGCTGTGTGGGTCAGAGAATGAATACTTAAAATGTGACACGTTTGCTAGGGTTTAATGCATCTATTCTCTTTTTTAATGTAGAACAGGCTTGCTCATTTCCATGTTTTAATGTGGTACTTCAGGGAATAGCTGTAGAAAGCATTCTGCTGCTAAGTCATAGCACCTGGGCTGCCTTGGGAAGAGCATTGCCAGGAGGTTGAGGGAGGTGATCCTGCCTTTCTACTCAGCCCTAGTGAAGCCACATCTGGAGTGCTGTGCCCATTTCTGGGCTCCCCAGAACACGAGAGGCATGGAGCTCCTGGAGCAGGGCCAGCAGACGGTGACAAGGAGGATAAGGGGACTGGAGCATCTCTTTTGAGGAAAGGCTGAGGGAGCTGGGCCTGATCAGCCTCAAGAGGAGATGAGTGTGGGGGGGTCTCATCCATGCCTGGAAATATCTGAAGGGAGGGTGCCAAAAGGATGGATCCGGGCTCTTGTCAGTAATGTCAGGCAATAAATGTGAGAGACAACAGGCAGAAACTGATGTACAGGAAGTTCCACCTGAACATGAGGAAGAACTTCTTTACTGTGCAGGTGACCAAGCACTGGAACAGGTTGCCCACAGAGGCCGTGGGAGATGTTCCAGAACCATCTGGAGGCAATCCTGTGCTATGTGCTCTAGAATGACCCTGCCTGTGCAGGGACCAGATGACCCACTATGGTTCCTTCCCAACCTTACCCATTCTGTGAATCTGTGTTACAGTGAAGTCATGTCACATGTTCATTTTCTTGGTAGGCATGGCAGAGTTTTCAGAGCAGGCATCTCCTTGAAGAAGGTGAACTTAGTTCTGGGCTGACAGTTGTGGCAGCATCAGATCTATTTGTTACCTGGGCAGGTGCAGTTCAGGATGCTGTGATGTGCCGCTGCCAATGCAGGCCTAGTGATGTTCACCCCTGGTTCACTTCTCTGTAAAATTGCTGTCCGTTGAGATGGTAGCTTTTATAATGCAAGATCTGTGGGGAGACCACCAAACTTGATCAGAACTCAAGTCAGTTTCGTTCTCAGCCAGCCTGAAGCTATTGATGCATTTCAGCTTTTATTGTTGCCTGGCAGGCACACATGGTGCGCAGTCCTTTGAATCTTGGCTGTACTGTACTGTTTATTCTTGAGTTTTGGAAGCTGGATAAGGCCTTGATTCTGTGTGGGCATGCCTTCACCCTTGGTAGGGTGCCTTTTGAGATACTAGTTTTAGCCAATTCATAGTAGATTTGTTTCCAAAATGTGTATCTCTGTGTATGCCGTTGGTGAGACACATCAACATTTCCCTTTTGGTGGCTGAAAGGGAACACACAGTGGGCACTGTGGTTGGTACGACTCTATGGTCTTGGACTGGTTTTTGTCACATTTCTGAATATTGTAACATTGTCAGTGTCTTCTTTCTTGCCTAAAGCATACTGCTAGAATAGATTTGGGAAAGCTCTTCATTTCTAAGGGTATCGTTTTTGAATCATAGGAAGAAAAGTGGATAATGTTAATAGATGGCAACTCTTTGAAGTACATTAGAATCAACTTCAGAGAGAAAGAAAATCCCCTCCCTGAGCTCCACATAAACAACAATGCTTTCAAACCTTCAGGAGGATCAAGGTGAAATGCAGTGAACAGCAAGTGCAGGGAAGATGATTGTGCTTTTATGGCGATTGGCAAAAATGCATTCTTTCCTTTTTTGTGCTCCTGTAACAAAGCAAAATAACCAAGTACTTTGAGATTGTTCTATGAAAAGAACACAAAAAGCTTTCTATGTTAAATACCCTCATCTTAATAGATAAGGGTAGAATATATTTTTAATGGCCTGGAAATATCTCCTTGGAATTCTGAAATATCTTCAAAACTAGCTGAAAAGAACTGAATTCATCTGATCATGCAGGTGCATTTAACAGCATTTATTTGCTTATGTTGAGTTGTAGGAGGCTGACATCTTCCAGCTGAGGTGTATGTCACTCCCACTTTAGCTGGCTTTAGCTGGGAGAGAGAGAATAGAGCAGTCTCATTTCTCATTTTCTTGTTAAGGTCTTCAGGAAAAAAAGGAAAATAGTTCTAAGCCATGGACCTGAAGTGCATTTCAAAAGGTAAATATCCCCTCCTTTGCCTAAGGCATAGACTATCTCAGGAAGATAAGTTGGAGAAATAGTAGCAAGTGACTGTAGGATTGTCTCTGCTGAGGTTCCATTTTGGTTTTTCCAAAAGTCAGGCTTGCAAGACAGAGGAGAAAATAAAACTTTTTTTTTCAGAGGAGGAAAGCGATTTTCCAAAGGAAGAATGTATTCATGTGGATTTGAAATGATTGGTGTGAATAAAGGCTGAAATTCAGTGGGCAGGATTGTGTATTAACATGCCTTATGGGTTGCAATGTCATGAATGGTAAAGACCTATGTAAGAAATTGACAGCTGCCTATCCAAAATTCAAATGAGTGCAATGAAGAAAAATACATAATTTTTTAAAAACTATGATCTTAAACATATTTGCTCTATGTAAGGACTACTGGAAGAACTCAAAACAACTCTGCAGATCATCTTTAACAAAAAGCTCTCTGTATAGATAATAATATAAGTTATTAAAAAGTATCACACCAACAGCATGTCCTGTATGCAAAAGTGAAACTCCAAATTGAGGGGTGGTGGGTTTGGATGGGGGAGGGAGATTTAAATGTGTTCTTCAGGAAAGAATCAGTGTAAAGAACTGAGAACAAAATAAGATGGCAGCAGCCAGGATTTGCAGAGCTTTTCAGTCCTTTGTTGGGTTATCTTGCATAAGTGCTTTAGCCAGAGACTCTTTTCAGTAGCTGCATGGGGCCAGCTTGGAACACAAACGTGCATGAATCCAAATGTAATTTCCCTGTTGTGCACATTCTGGCTGTGACAGCTCAAGTTATGAATGTAAAATAGCAGAAAAAAAAGTTCAGAAGATGGCCAGGCCTGAAATGTTAATAAGAACTGACTTACCATGAGATCCCTTGAGGCTGGCAAAGGTGCTGCTCGAATTTTAAGTTTGTCTGCTTCCATGCTTCATTTTGGTGTGCCTTGGAAAAGAGTAAGTAAATGCCTTGTTTGTATCTGTTCATCTGAGTGGTTCGGCATAGCAGAAGTAATGAACGTGTTCTTCCACGTAAGATGCAAAGCAGGCAGAGAGAGTGATGTTAATCTTCCACTCTGGTTTGTGGTCAGTGCTGGCACACAGACTGAATCGGCAGCAGTGGCTTTGATCTGTAGACAAGAAGTACTGTACCGAGAATGACAGTATCTTTTCCCTTTCAGACAGTTCTTTTTTCTGGGGGGCAATAATCTGCAGTTTTCCTGAATTTCCAGTGTTCAGAAGGCATTTGTCTTTCCTCTGGGTAGGAATGGTGCAGGATAAGGATTTCCTCCCCCCACATCAATACCCTGCTCACAGAAAGGACACCTCGTTATGGCCACGGGACAGCTTGTCTCAGACTGTGCAGGCAAGGAAAGGGCTTTTCTCTCTTCTGCGTGCAATTTGCTCAGCAAAGAGAAATTGCAAAGTTTGCAAGTTTCCCTGCATCTTCAACATCGGATTTTCCTGGGTCTGTATTCTCCTTTTTTTTTTTTTTTTTCCTCTCAACCTCCTTCCATCTCTTGTTACCATGGAGAATGAAATGCCTGTTCCATTCAAGTTGTCGGCTGAATAGGTTTTGAGGTTGATGGATGGTGAGAATCTCTTATCCCTCCTTCTCCAAACACCGCCCCTGCCTGGTTCTTGACATTTCACTTGCCAGAGACTGGCAGTCAGTGAGTGGGAGCTGAAAAGGAGGCTGGCAGTGTCCTGCTGAGATGCTCTTTCAGTTCATGGATGAAATCAGCAGCCGTGAGAAGGTCTTACGGGCTTCGGTGCAGAGCCTTGTCCTCAAGCTGACTGAGGCATGATTGCTCACTTGAGTGCATGTTCTTGCTTCCCCAGAGCACCCAGGGAAAAAAGAATTCATATGTGAAACCTGTTGCTGCTTATGACTGTGTTTCAAGGGGTGAGATAACCTCTGCAATGTAAAGGGAAAGGTAAGGCATGAATGAATACAATAAATGCTCTGGTATAATCTCTTCCTCTCATACATACTTCTTTATCTGAGTCCACGTCACATGAGAAGTGGAATTTCTTTGCTGCAATCTGACTTGGTTTCCTGGCTGTGATGCTGAAGTTAGCAGGAGACTCTGTGTTTAGTAGGATTCCAGCAGTCCCTGTATGTACTGGCTGCTTACCTGTGGCATCAGTAGTGCAGTGTCAAAACAGATTTCTGAATAAGGTACCTTTTAATAACAAATATGTGGAATTGTGGATATTGACTGGCCCAAGGTTGAAATAAGCATTTGGGCATACTGTTGATGTACTAGAAATGGAGCTGCAAAGCAGAAAAATTAAAATTATAGCTCTGTAAAATTATACAAAAAAAATTGTTTTGTTGTTATTTATTACTTTTAATGCAAGATAACTACAGTTTTAGAGGGTGTCAGAAAAATTTTTAGCCTATGCTGAAAGGCTGAAGCCTGGCCTTTTTAAAGGAGGGGTTGTTTTGACTGATGACTACTTAGTAGCGATGGTTTGGGAGAAGTGAATACCTGGCATTGTTTAATAGATGTGTGGATTTTGCGTCTTGAATTAAATGTTATAACTTTAAATTCTGACATTGTTCCCAAGTAGAAGCATTCCACAAGCATATCATTGTTGAGAGAAGATATTTGTGAGGTTTTGGCTAAAATCTGCTGTGTCAGGACTGTATCAGCACAGAAATTAATGCTGGTGGCATACCTTAGTGGGTGACATTTCAATGTTTTTGAGATCATATCTGAAAATTTGTCCTGGGTGATTTTGAACAGCTGTCTTTGATAAGTGACTGTGAACTTTCTTTCAAAAATCTTCTTTATATCTTTTCAGCACCTTGCACTGATAAATATTTCCACGCCTTCTGTGTATTCCTAAGTTGCTAACAAATACATCCCTCCACACTACCACCAACAGCTTTTGCATCTGGCTTAGCTCCTCAAGACTTCACTTTCCGTTTGATGCTTTATGTCCTGTTTGTTGTTAGATTGTTGTCTCCCTGCTGGAGTTTTCCTACTGTGCAATTGCTTTTCCTGTTGTGCAAGCTGGTTCCAAAATGCTAGTATGTTAGCTGTTTGGCCACTGGTGTTTTAGAAGGGAATTTTTTATTCCTGCATCAGAACAGCATATGCGTATGTCAGTACATACAAAATAAATATAATTATATGAAATATGTATGAATATATCATCCAGTTCCTTAAGTAGTTTATTGTAGAGATTGTAGTAGTATTTTTGTTCCCAGAGCTTGCTATGTCCTAGAGGGATGCAAACACAGGGGATTTGACTGCCTGTGACCTTCAGTCATACAAGACAATATATGATAATATGCAGGGCTTTGATTTCCTGGTTGGCTGAGCTACTGCAGAAAAAAATAGATTTTTAAAAATACACCACTGAAGCAGCTTTTTTCTACCGTAAATATATCACACATGTTGGGTGGAGTTGAGATAAAGTGTTCCAGGGAGGAAAAAATGGGGAAGTGCATTGGGACAGAGAATGTAGTTTGGGATTAGCTTCCTGACAGGAACTCAGCTTCATGTTACCATTTGTAAGAGATATGGAAGAGTGAGCATCTGTGGTTTTGAGCGAGCAACAACAGCATCAGCATCAAAGCTTACATTTGTATTTCCATTTATTCTGTTAACCTGCTGGAGCTTTTTGATTCAGTATTATCTTCTTTATGAAAAAATATACTCCTAGCAGCTTATGGGTTTGCAGTGAGATAAAATCCCAAATCTTTCTCTCACACTATGAGGATTGTTATGCTAATAATTTTAGAGATTGCCAAAATTTTTTTTGAGTATTACTGACAGGATTCAATCTCTGAAAAAAGATCTTCCAGTTTTCAACATGGATGTGTTTAAATTCACTTTGCCTTCTGAAATTCCTCCTCTTCCCATCACGAAGATCGACCTTTACTTGATTGGGGTCTTTTGATTTTTATGTTTTCTCTGAGGAGAATTTGACTGACTTAATAAACTTGTAATTAGGGCATATCGCTGCTTCATTCCATCTGGTCTTTGGTGAAATTACTCTTGGAAAAATTCTCATGTCCCACCCTTTTTAGATTCAGAGTTGTTTGATTCCTTTTTCCTGTCCTCCTTTTTTATCTGAATGGTAGCCAGAGCTTGTAATTTTTTTTAATCTTGTCCTTGCTATTTAGATGTGGGCAGTTGGAGAGCAATCCATCTCTAAATCTCTTTCTGTTTGCTACGTGTTTTATTTCACCTTTTCCATAGTGATCAGTGTCTGGGTTTCCCCCCAGAGCTTTCCCAGGCAGCGCCGCATGGAACTGACCTCATTTGCTTCAGCTTCACTCCTGTCCCTGCTGCCTGGTGCCCCAGTCAGTGAGGATGGGCAAAGCTGGAGAAAAAAACCTTGTTTTTTGGTTCAGGGCAGCTGGGGAAAAAAACCTGATCGAGCAGCAGACTGAAGCTGTCTGTCCATGGGTTTACAAAGACAGCTGATTTGTACTTTGCAAGTTACCTTTAGACCTTAAAATCTGGAAAATTAATTTTAGTGTAGCTTTTGCCAAGGCTTCCTACCTGTTCTGTTTGAGTGAATTTTTAAGCCGTTTATAATAGGCTGGTACATATGCAAAGAATGAGCTTTGTGCTCTCCAGTAACTCATTCTCTTATCTCAAGTGTCATTTACTGGAATCTCCTTACCTTTTGCCTCCTGTAAAATGTAAACTGAATTACAGGCATCTAATTAAATCAGCGTATTAAGTGTGTGAGGAATGAGAGGCAGTGGAAATTTTAATGGCTATATCCATAGTAGAGAACATTAAAATCTAAATCATCAGGTATCTAAACTATTTTCTAGTGTATTGAGAGCACTGGTTGTATAAGAACAATTTCCAGGTGGATAAAATGTGTTTGTCTTCTAGGTCAGCACAACAGGCTATCATTTCTCCTCACCTGGCAGAGCTGCTGCTTCATAAACCATGTGGCTCCTAGCTGAAAGACTCAGATGTGCAGTATATATGTAGTGCTCATCAAGGAAGCAGACATTCAAATAATTAGAAAATAGTTGTGAGGTTTTGACTGGGAAAAAAAGTGACAGTTTCAGGTACTGACATATTTGCTTTTGCCTGTAATCCGTGTCCAAGTCACTTTGTTGCATATGGCATACCTCGTACTGTAAACTACCATGGGCAGTGTCTGAGACTGATTTTGTGCCTCGTTTTTTTTGTGCCTAAGCATCAGGCACATAGTGTTGGTGCTGGCATTATCTAAAGATATCTAAGAGAGCTTGCTTCTCAGAGATGAGACTTTTACATTTATTTTATTTATTTTATATTATGCATAGCAATGTTCCTGTTGTCTTGCCACAACCCAAATTTGGAGCACGAAATTAAAATGAAAAATTGCAAAGCAAAATAAAGTGCAGAAGGCATGACAGGAAGTAGGATTGATCTCTTTAATGTAAATATTATTTTCTTTAACCTTGGATTTCTGAATAAGTGTTGATGTCAGTTTACTGAGAAGACCAGGAATAGCAAACTGTTGCGAGATGGAGTAAAATTTGGGTGCAACATGAGAGATGCCCCTTGTATTTTAGTGTATTTGTGTAGTGTGTGCCTCACAGCCAGCTGCTGGCTCTTTCAGGTTTGTCCCTGTGAAATCCTCTCCTTTTGTCTTGTTCCAGACCTCTAGCACTCGACTCAAATACATCCCTCTCCAGCCAGTCTGTTTATCTTCTGTTGGCTCTGCAGTGCTCTTCCCTGGCTGTGATACTGGATTGTTATTCTATTAGGAGAGCAAAAGGATAGGAAAGAAGCAGGGGGAGGGATATCTGAAACTAGTATTGGCTGCTTTTTTGAATGAAAGTTAACATTTTTCACAGCAGAGAGATATACTGTAGGAGAAACAGGAGGGCATGCTAGGGAGAGCTCTTGAAAATCTGTGTTTCAGTCTTGTTCAGGGTTTTGACTCCTAGAACCCATTCAAAGTTTGTTGCCAGTTGAGAGTTTAGAAGTCTATAAGGAAATAATCAGTGTTTCAGATCCATAGTGATTCTTGAGATACAGGACAAGACACACACATGAAAAATTATGTCTAATGGACTAGGACATTCTTTAGCCAGCCTTTTTATTTCCTGACTTCCCCTTTAGTCTGTATAATAAAGATACTGTTTTGTGAAAGGTGATCTCAGACTGTGCTTCTCCCAGAAAGCTCAGTGTTGCTGTCATCTGCCACAGTTACAACATTCCTGTCTTCAGCTCCTGCACTCAGGGAGTTGTGGGGTGCATTTGATAAGCTCATAAGTCTGACTGATTGCTAATAAATTTTTGGTGGATTAGTTATTTGGATCAGCATGCTGTGAATAGCCGGGAATGTGGGTCCACCTCTTTTGTTGGCAGCCACTTACATTGCTTTATGCTCCTTGCAGAGCTGTACCCTGAAGCTCTTAACCCTCTGCTTTTGGATAACCAAGTACAGCCTAACCCTAAGCCAGTATTATGTTGCAGATGAATACAGACAACCTGCAGTATATAAGCAGTATCTTGATGTAGTAACTGTGTGTATTGAGTTGTGAT
Source organism: Nicator chloris (assembly GCA_013400495.1). Lineage (NCBI taxonomy): Eukaryota > Metazoa > Chordata > Aves > Passeriformes > Pycnonotidae > Nicator > Nicator chloris. The sequence continues at coordinate 312,578 of WAAE01010808.1, forward strand.
GTGAGTTTTCAGACTCAGTTGGGCTGAGTATCATCTGCAGGAGTCAGGTCAACCCTGGGCCGAGCTGGCAGAGCCATAGGTGGAGGCGCACTTTTGTTCCATCCTCTTCTGGCTTCTCTCATTATTTGCTCTCTCTTAGGCTTTGCCCCATTGGACTGACTATCTCTTCCTATTTTGTGGAATCTCAAACTTGAGTTTCCATCTGTGTTTTGCAACCCCACATATCAGGCATTGCTTGAGGTTAATTGCAAACACTAAACCCGTGCTCCCCTGTGACATCCTGTGATGCCTCTGTTCCTGTGCAACACTGAGCAGCAGAAGCTGCCCGTACACAAACCAGATGTTAGTGACCTCAGCCAGAAAACATTAACTGCATTGGCAGGGCTGCTGGCCCCATGTTCAGATGAGAACCAACAAGATGTCATCAGGAGTTGCTCTTGTGCCCTAACTTGGAAATTGTTGTTGAGACACTCTGCTCTGGCAGTTGATCTTCACAGACAGTATGGATCTTTTATTACCTTCATCCAAACGTGTTTTTTCTTGATTTATGGTGAATAACTGGGTTTATACAGTAAAGGAGGTTGCTTCTAGCCCCATCTTCCGATTTCCATACTTTATCCAATAGTTGCTTCAGTTGTTTAAAGTACATGGGTTTGTTACTCTGGATCATGGATATAAATAAATGTCAGAAGCATGAGGCCTTATCAGCTGTGAGCAGCTGTACTTGTCTTTTCATTTTAAACTTAGACACCTAAAGTGCAGATAAACAACAAAACTTGTTTTTCTGGAAGGTAAAACTTTAAAATTTGTTGGAGTTTGTTGAAGGCTGTTGCATCTCTACTTAAAGTAAACTAGCATTAGCAATTTTGGGGAAGGCTCTGACCTCCTTGTTAGAGCTTAGAGTTACAGTTCAGGACAGTGAGTATTAATGTGGTTTGGTTTTGAAATGCTGTCTATTTCAAACAGTCATGCTTAATCTAGTATATTGCTTGCATATATTGGACGGCCTAGAGAATTAAGTCTTATTTCCTTGAGGGTATCATCTTTATCTACTTTTCGCAGAAGTGGCTCTTGGGGAATGCCTGAGGATGCTGGCAAGTGAAGAGGAATATACTCAGGCAAAGCTTTAGAGGACAGGATTTTAAACACTCTATGAGAGATGTTGCAAATAACCTTTGTTGGCTTGATAGGTTAATTTCTGACCTCAGAATTATTTTGCAGACACAGAAATTTGCTTTCCTTCTGTTTAATTTTTGCAGCTAATGTTGTATTTTCCATGCATACCTTATTGGGGTAGCAAGTTATCCATACAGAATCCTGGGCTCAGACCTGGAAGCAGTACACAGGTTTATGTGTGGCTCAGGCCCTGAGCTAGTTCACCTGCTGAGCCGTCACCAGCTTTGCTCAGAGCTACTGCTGATGTCTCTGTTTTGTGCTTCTGAAACATGGGATGCTGGGAAGGCTTTGAAGGTTCTGGAGGAGAATTTAGGGCTAACTGGGCTCCACAACTCACAGATTTAGACTAAAACTCTGGCTCTGCAAGACTTAGAGCCATGGAGCTGATGAGAGCAGCAGTTTCAGCAGGGATAACGGGTGAAAGAGTACCATGTGTGTACTGTGATCCCTACTGCTTAAGAGATTTGTCAGATGGGGTTTCTTATGGTGCTGCCTTTGTACCTCAGCTGAATTGTCCCGGAACCTGGAGTGCTGCAAAACATGGTGCGAGGCATGGCTTTGGCCTCTGTGCAGCAAGGTTTGTGTGTTTGGGTTCTCTGGTTATCTGGCTATTCCCATCCCCCACTGTTCTTGGACAGCCAAGTTGGTATACTAGTCCTGGACTGAAGGCTCCATCAAGTGGTATCTGACCACGATAAGAATGAAGCGTTTAGTTATAATTTAATCTTTACGCTGTCTTTATTGTGTTACTTTTGAAATATTGTAAAGTACAAGTAATCAAGCTGAGTAGTGACTCTTTGGGTATTCAGGGCTGTATACTCTGAGACATTACTTTTTTTCCCTGTTGGTATTGGCACTGAGTTATAAAAGTGTTAGAATTTGTGCTGGGTATCTAGCCTATGTACTGTATAATAATAGTATAGTGAAGTACATCAGCATTTACATGCATCAGCATATCCATATATGTACATGTATATATACTTTCAGATGAAAATACTGAGACACAGATTGCAAATTGAGAGTTTACTTGTCTGGCTCTTGGGCAGAATTTCCTGGATAGGAAAGGATATAATGTCTTCATGTATGCTGTAGCTATTTGTATATTAGGTTCTTTTAAGCTTTTCTGTTTTGCCCAGTATGCTTTTAAAAGATCAAATTTTTGTAGTACAATTAGTCAAGGAGTACCTGAGTATGATGATATTCAGGGGATATGAAGATGAAGCAATAAACTTCTCCAGAGTGCACCTGTAGTTATTTTTAGCACTAACTTGCTATACTTTCAAAAGCAGAAACATTCATTTTGCTTCAAGTGATTTTATCCTCCAGAGCTCAATGGGATGATTCTGCACAAGATAGGGAGCTGTCACAAGTTCCATCCTAGGGGTTGCTTTGATGTTGGGAGCTGGAGCAAACTACTGTTTCAGAACAATATACTCATTTTCTCATCATCTCCTTCTGGGAACAGCGGTAATAAGAGATTATGGCTTCTTGTCTCCCAAGTATTCCCTCAAACATGTATCCCTGCTAACTCTTTCTCAGCTACTCTGCAGGACTCTCTCTGGCACCAGAAAGCACACATCTTCCAGCCCTTTGGCAAGTGCTCATTTCACGTTTCCATGTGTCTCTGCAGTTAATAAAGTTGTTTTGAAAGGGGGAATTTGGAAAGAAAGAGTGGTCACACTTTCTGGGCTTGATTTCTTTGTGTTTCATGTGACTATCTGTTTCTGGGCTGAGGCTAGCTGAAATGTACTCCTTGTAACAGAGAAATGTCACATCACCTCGAACAGCTATTGCAGAGCGCACTGCGGTTCAGCTGATGCAGTTTTAGACAGGACGAGGGTATCTATGTTAAATTGCAACGTTTTGTGTTAAACCTGATGTCACTTTTCAGCAGAGAAAGACTCTTTAATCTTCTTGTGCACCATGCCCCAGGGGAGTTGCAGGGACAGTAACATCTGTGCTTGCTGTATAAGGCTGACAGCTGTTCCAGGAGTCGGTTGGTCCTTTGATCCAGTGTCTCTAAACAGCACAGGGAATGTGGGCCCTGCATCTTCCTGCAGGAGGCTTCACGGGATGGCAGTAAGTACTGGCATTGCAACGTGCTGAACCATAGGGCTCCATCACTTGCCTTTGACTTTTGAATACTTCTGAGATCCAGAACACTCCAGGAAAGTTAGGAGGCATGTTGGTTGCAAGTGAGGGAAAGTCAATAGTCAGACAAAACCCTGAGCTTGGTAGGTGACTGAAGAGATTGAATCAGGGCTTTAGTGACTGAATATGGAATGGGATAATCTGCTTCAGAGAGTATCTTGGAGATTCCCCAGCCTCAACCTTTCTACAGAATTACCATGTTGAGAGTAAGGAAGTAGGATTACCCCTGACTCTCTATCTATGTTTCTGTACTACTTCCTTTTTGCTTTAATTATTTTTTAAAGAAATAACATAAAACCCCCTTACAATTTCCATAATTAAGAAACGCCCCCAACAACAACAACAAAAAAAACCAAGAAAACATAAAAGGGAGGTGTATAGGAGCCTCATTCATCACCTTTTGTCACCAGACTTGATTTGACATCTGACACTACAGAGAAACTTTGGCAAGCGCAATGATTTCCCGTGTGGGGGTAATAAGAGAGAAAAAACCTGTCAGTTGAAAACAGCAGGAGCTGCATTAGCAAATATAAATTAAACAGATGGCTAAGATACTGCAGCTGTCACATAGAAGCTCCAGGAAGATTTTTAGCTTAGAGCTGCAGGAGGCTATTTTAAAAGGAAAGATGAAAACAACAACAAAGCAAACTTGAGTGTGACGAAAGAGACAGTAGAACCCTTCAGAGTATTATATGAAATTTATCCAGGATTGTGGTGTTGGTTTGGTTTTTTTTT
>WAAE01010810.1:0-33937 GCA_013400495.1 Nicator chloris
TTCTTTTCTTTTCCCGTTTTTTTGGTGGTTGAGCATTCCTTGAATCCAAGACAGAAATCAGAGTAACCCCAACAATAAATGTTTGGAGAGTGTTGTGCAAAATAGATAATGACTTTATTCCATGGAAGAAAGAATCTCTCTTGGAAAAAGAAGGGAATATTACAAATTTCACAGTAGGAAAGTGTGAGGAAAAAATTCAACCCAAAACTTTGTGAACCCACAGGAGCAAAACAGAACCTGTGGAAAAGTTCATACGGGTTCAGGAGTGTGCTCAGAAATGTGTGGCTGTGAAAATGCACTATTTTTAAATAAGGGACTGGCTGCAGTAACCTGCAGAATTTAAATTATTTACAATTTTGGATGGCGATAAATCAGGTCTTTTTTTTTTTTTTTTTTACCAGGCTGTTTATTTCAGAGAAATTAGATCTTTATTTTTGAAGTAAGCAAACAAATTTGACTGATAAATTAGAAAATAAACATGAAGACTTATAATACAAACTCCCTTTCCAAATTCTATCAATTTTTAATGGGAATAGTTGATTTGAACTATGGAATTCTTCCACACTGAGACTTTTCCTTTAAAAATCAAGTCCCTATGCTGGTCATCCAGCCCAGGACAGAGACTGGGCTCTGCCAATATTCTTGATATTCCTCTGCCACATCCTGGTTTCTTTCACCACCAGTATTCCCATGTTCCAATACCTTCCTTCAGTCAGAATTAAGGAATTGGAAGGAATTCTTTGGGTTTGAAGATGCTTTAACAGTGACAGCTGGATCAGGACTTGCTGCTGCTCAGCGCTGTGCGAGAGAACCAAAAGATCCCCTTTAGGTGGGGTTTATTTCATGGGCCACATTTGTTTGCCAGATGAAAGGAAGAAACAGAACTGTTTTGTAAATGTCCGATAGTTTGTTTAGGAAACTGTTTCCTGATGTTTACAAAGTCCTTGTACTTGTAATAAAATAAAATTAATGACTTTTCCCCCTGCCCACACAGGAGGAGAATGAGAGTTTGGCTTCCTAGGGTGGTCCCTCGGTACCTCAGTGCAGATCCAGAAGCACAAACTCTATATAATTTCTTTCTGTGAGACCTTTTTTCGGTCACTTTGATGTCATTCTTTTTATTTTGTTATTGAGGAAAAAAAAAAAGAATTGTTTGTACATCAGCCATTATAAATATTAAGGTATCCTATAAAAAAAAGAAGAGCAGGTAGACTTGGTGATGGCAAACTCTCTTCAGTCACAGAAGGTGACTTCTGCTTTTTCAAGTTCATATCACAGAATTCCAGGATCATTTAGGTTGGGAAAGATCTCCAGGATGAGTCCCAGCTGTGCCCAATGCCCATCTTGTCCCAGCCCAGAGCACTGAGTGCCACCTCCAGCCCTTCCTTGGGCACCTCCATTTAATAACTCATTTATTAGTTCAATAATACTGATGGAAAACATACACGGAGCAAGCTTTTCTCCTATGGAATTGTTTAAACTCACCCTGCAGAGGAGGGGAACAACCCCAGGCAGCAGCTCAGGCTGGGAGTGACCTCCTGGGGAAGGACCTGGGGGACATGGAGCTGTCCCTGAGACAGCAGAGTGTCCTGGGGACAGGAATGCCAGTGGGATCCTGGGATGCATGGGGATGAGCATTCCCAGCAGCTCAGGGGTGATCCTAACCCTCTGCCCAGCCCTGCAGACACNAGGGGCCTCAGCCCTGGGTGTGCCTGGGTGTGCCTGGGTGTCCCTGTCTGTCCCTGGCTGTCCCTGGTGTCCCTGGGTGTCCCTGGGTGTCCCTGGGTGTCCCTGTGTGTCTGTCCCTGTGTGCAGGGAGGGCAGAGCAGCCCCAGGCTCTGCTCCAGGCCCAGCAATGGCACCAGAGCCACGGGCAGGGACTGAGCCCAGCAATTCCCCTGCCCAGGAGGCACAACTTGTGCCCTGGGCAGTGCCCAGCCCTGAGCAGAGCCCAGACAGGCTGGGCAGTCTCCTCCCTGGGATATTCCAGAACCATCTGTGAGAGGAGATGGAGAGAGGAGCAGGCTGAGGGATCAGCTACTCCCCAAACTCCCCATCAGACTCTGGCTGGGTGGGACAGAATTCCCAGAGCTTGTCCAGCACTGCTGGACAGAGCCTTTGGAGATGGCTTCTCTCTTGGTAGTCCTGGATTTTGGTTTTATTTGGAGTTGAATGCAGCTGAATGTGGTGAGCTGGCCCAGTTCTCCAGCAGTTCCTGTGAACTGCCAAAGGAACTTCCTGGGAACTTCCTTTGGAGCTGTACCTTAAATATGGTGACAGTTGATGTGTCAGTCCTGAGGGGGAGCAGGGATGGAGGAGAGTCTTTGTTGTCAGAGGAGATTCGGATTAAACCTGTTGGGTGTAGTGGGAGGAGAGGTAGGAATCTTGGAATTTACTCCTTTTTGAAAAATTCTTAATATATTGAAAATTCTTAATATCTTAAAAAGCAACTAAACTGGATGTGGGTTTTTTTTTTTACTGTCAGTTTAAAAAAAACACCAACTATTGCATTTAAATAGCTCATTTCTGTGAGGAATTTCATGATTTGATGTAGTAACTATACCATCAAATTCCTATTTTTGTTCTAATTTCTGCCATATTCCCATTCCAGAGGCGGATGCCCCAAACTTTTCGTGATCCAGCCACTGCTCCGTTGAGGAAACTCTCCGTAGATTTGATCAAAACATACAAGCATATTAATGAGGTAATGGCTGCAGCTGTCTTTAATGTGCACTGATCTTTGTTACAATACATTATTTAAATGGATTTTCTATGAATAATCTCATCAAGAGATCCAAAAAAATCGAGTTTTCTCTCGGTTGTTCACGTCCTGTTTGAGGTCATGGCTGTCATGGTCCTGCTTTCTGTCCAGCACACAGGAAATCTTTTATGCTGGGATTTATTTTATTGCTGTTTTATTATAAAACTGTTGTTTTATAAACAGATGTTGGGCTTGCAGGACAAGGAGACACGAGTGGCACAAGCACACTTTGAGCTCAATAAAACTTTATTAATGTTTCTCAGAGCTTTTAAGGAAAATGCTGAAGTGTTTTCCCTAAATTATTGAATTAAATATTATTGACAAATGGAAAATATAAAATTGTTCAGGTTAATACAGGAAAGCGTCAAACAATGACAATTAAAGGGAATGTGAAGGGATTTTTATGGTGATTAATGACTTCCTTGGAATTCTTTCCCAGTCCTGTGGGAAGATCAAGTGGTAATTCTTTTTCCAGACTAGTTAGCATTTTGAACTTTACAGTGTGCTGGGACCTTTCTGTTCCTTTGGCACCTGTGAACTCCAGAGATCCATGTTACTGTATTTATCAGTGTTATTATTATTATTTATTAGTGTTAGTACATTTATCAGAGTTATTACTATTGTTAGTGTTAGTACATATATCAGTGTTATTTCTATTATTTATTACTGTTAGTACATTTCTTGAGCTCTGCTTTCCCAGTTCTTCAATTATTCAAGACTTTCCTTTGGAATTCAAACAAAGCAATGGTGCTCATATTTAAGGTTTTATTATCCCAGAAAGGGGAGTGTGTTGCTTTTTCTCCGAAATGCTTTTCCTATTTCAATTGTCTTCCAACACAGCAATAGGAGGAGAGGATTGCTTGCTTTTCCACTTGGAGAAGTTGCACTTTAAAACCAAAGGATGCTGAAAAAAAGTTGATTTTCCTCTTTCTTGAGCTGCAGTTCTAAGCAGGGCTCTTAAGGAAGCTCCTTTTCCCCTCCAGGTTTACTATGCAAAAAAAAAACGGCGGCATCAGCAGGGCCAGGGAGATGATTCCAGTCACAAAAAGGAGAGGAAAGTTTACAATGATGGTTATGATGATGACAACTACGACTACATCGTGAAAAATGGGGAGAAGTGGATGGACCGCTATGAAATCGACTCTTTAATAGGCAAGGGATCCTTTGGCCAGGTAATGGCTCCTGATGTGTTTGTATCATCATTTCTGTGGAGCACAGTTGTATTTAAGTTGGAGTGCTATTGCTGCTTCATTTTGAAATTAAAACTCTTCTTTTCTTCCTTGTGTTATCCTGAGTGCCTGTTCAGACACTCAGATTCTGTGCTATTTCATGTTACTTCAGAAAACATTTGAATGTATTTTGGTGTCTGTAGCATTTTACAGTGAGAAATCCTCCACCTTTTTCATCAGTTCACATTTTTAACTTGAGTTTGGTTTTGGTTGGAGTTAGGTTTTTAGTTTGTGTTAGGTTTTGGATTTGAATTGGGTTTTTAAATTAAAACAATTATTAAAGCTAGATCTTACCTCTTAAAAATGTCATTAGCAGCATTTGTTTTGACTGGTTTCAGCTTTAGCCAAGGCTGGAAGGAGGATGGAGCTTTTATTTTGTTGGTTTTAGTTTTTCTCAGATTTACCAATCCTTTTATAGTGTTGGTATAGGTAATTCTGTTTGCAAATAAAGTGACATCACTGCAATAAACATCACCAAATCAAGTTGTAGCTTTATTGTATCATCAGAAGAAATAAAATTAAAAAGGAGAACTCTGAATTCAAAAAGGTGAAAAAGGGAGTTTGGGTGGGTTTTGAAAATTGGATTTTCTTGATGGATTTGGCTTCTCTTGCAGGTTGTGAAGGCTTATGACCGAGTGGAGCAGGAGTGGGTGGCCATCAAAATCATCAAAAACAAGAAGGCTTTCCTAAACCAGGCCCAGATTGAAGTGAGACTGCTTGAGCTGATGAACAAACATGACACTGAGATGAAGTACTACATAGGTACTGAGTTAATTACTCCTCGTTTTTGTTTTATTATGAATGGTTTAGATCTTGCCATAGAGCTTAGGCTGCTTTCAGCTGATTTCCAAATCTGTTTTGGAATATTGGTGATGATATTTGGTGGTTCCTGCCAAGCTGGTGGGTCCAGCAAGCTCAGGAAGTGTGGGGAGCAGTTGGAATCAAGTGTAGGAAGCCCAGCAGGACATGGAATGGTGGGAGGAGAACTCCAAAGGTGAGAGAACAGGAATTTGGAGGAGGTTGTGTGGCAGGAAATAGCATCAGACTGGGAGCAAAATGTGCCATCTCAGGTGAGTTGTAAAGGACACAGAAGGAATTACTCTGGGATAACGGAGAAAGCAAATCCATGGACACCAAGCTGGTCAAAAATCCACCTTAATTAAAAGTCTGAATTCTCATGGTGCTCATATTTAAGGTTTTATTATCCCAGAAAGGGGAGTGTGTTGCTTTTTCTCTGAAATGTTTTTCCTATTTCAATTTTCTTGTGGCAACCTGAAGGTTTGACAATGGCAAACCCTGCTGGCCTCTGAACAGAGGAAAGTGATGAATATTTCACTCATTTAATGAAAAGATAAAAGGCTTGGATTGGTTCGTTTCTGAGATAAACTGAGATTGTGCCTGAAGGAAAAGAGTACAGTTCCTTGGGGATATTGATCAGTTTTATTAATTGAAGTAACAAGCTTATAAATTGCCGTGCTGTCATTGTGTATTTTAAATTATTCTCACAATTAAATATTTCCTCTGTAAATGTAAGGAAGTGATAACTTATTTTGATAATATATCCCTTCACAAGTTTTTGGTTAATTCAGCTTTCCTCAGGTGCACCTGAGGATGTGAAAATGGCCTCTTGTCCTCCAAGCATGGCAGAAATATTTTATAAATAACACAGAACCAGGAAAAAAAACAGTGCTCTTATTTTACTCAGTGCTCAGCTTCCTACACATTGATTAAAGTATGGAGAAGATTTCACAAGTTTTTGCACCCAGGGATGTGTAAAATGTCCCTCTGTACCTACCCCAGGCATGGCAGAAATATTTTGTAAATAACACAGAACCAGGAAAAACCCAATGCTCTTACTTTGCTCAGTGCTCAGCTTCCTACACATTGATGAAAGTATTTCAAAGATTTCACAAGATTTTCCAGTTTTACTCAGGTGCACCTGAGGATGTGAAAATGGCCTCTTGTCCTCCAAGCATGGCAGAAATATTTTATAATTTCCACAGAACCAGGAACGAAAAACGATGCTCCGTTATTTTATTGCTGGTCCTCCTTCCTGCATGCTGTGTTGTAATTAACCCAGAATTCTCAGTGTGTATTGAGGATGTTTTCCCCTTTCCCCAGTGCATTTGAAGCGCCACTTCATGTTCAGGAACCACCTGTGCTTGGTGTTTGAGATGCTGTCCTACAACCTGTACGACCTGCTGAGGAACACCAACTTCCGCGGCGTGTCCCTCAACCTGACGCGCAAGTTCGCGCAGCAGATGTGCACGGCCCTGCTCTTCCTGGCCACCCCCGAGCTCAGCATCATTCACTGTGACCTAAAACCAGAGAACATCCTGCTCTGCAACCCCAAAAGGAGCGCCATCAAGATCGTGGATTTTGGCAGTTCGTGTCAGCTTGGGCAGAGGGTGAGTTTGGGGGCAAATTGGTGAAAATTCTGGTTGCGCTGCTGAAAAATGCAGGATTTTTTTAAGCCATGATACTCATCTAGCTCACTGAAACTTCGTTCATGATGGTTTTAAAACAGTAACTCGATTGTAAATAGAGATCCACAGTCCACAAGAGCTGTAAATATGAGTGTCAGAATCCCAGAATTGTCAAGGTTGGAAAAGATCTTTAAGATCAAGTCCAACCGAGCAGCACCACAATGACCACTAAACCAAGTCCCAAAGTGTCACATTCACACCTCCTTTTGAACAGTTTGACAATCCACCACTTCCTTTAGTGCCCCAGTAGATAAAAATCCACCATATGAGAAATTGTCCATGTTTTTTCATTTCTCCTTGGCTGTGTTTTTGTGCCGTGTCAGTGGAGAATGTATCAGCACTTGGTTGTAGGAATCTGCCTTGCTAATAAATAAAACAAAAACTTAAGTAAAAATAAGTAAAAATATGCTTTTGTTATTATCTTATTCCATTTTATTCCTCTTTCCATAAGCATTCCTTTAGCATGTCCCCTCTTTATGATTAGTGACCCTGCAGATTGGATCTTTAGGAAAAGAATTCAGGAATTCATGGACTAACTTCAGGAAAAGTGCCCCAGTTGTCTCTTGAGGAGTTGCACTGACCAGTAGCACTCCGTTGCTTTTTCCCAGAATAAATTTAGGAAGAGTGGATCAGAATATGGAATATTGTATTGAAAGCAGCAATGAGACAGAGATTTAGATTAAGAAAAGAACTTCTTGCTATAAACTAAAAGGAAGGGCTGAAGGAAGGCACCAGGAGGTGAAATGACATCTGAATTATTTGTCCAAATCTATTATTTATGAATAATAAGATAATTTTGAAATGTTAAGAATCACAATGACAAAAACATGACGTGACTCCTGCCTTTTTTTTTGTAAGCATAATATTTTCCTAAAAATTAACACTTGGATACTTTTATCACTGTAACAAATGTATAGATTTTATTATCCCTGATACCTCATCTTTGCCTGCACCAAAATGGGATTTCATGGCAGTTGGTGTTTTGTCACTTGGAATTTTCATTCCCTTTGGATGCTGGGTGTGATGGTGACCTTGAGATGCTTTTGTTGCAGATATACCAATATATCCAGAGTCGTTTTTATCGATCACCAGAGGTGCTACTGGGAATGCCTTATGACCTTGCAATTGACATGTGGTCCCTTGGGTGCATTTTAGTCGAGATGCACACTGGAGAGCCTCTCTTCAGTGGGGCAAATGAGGTAAGTTGTGTACCAGGAACTGGATTTTTTTGTTGGTAATTCCCATCATGATTTTCATCTGTTTAATTGGAATGCATAAATTAAGGAAGTCTGGTAATTCTGAAAGGATTAAACATCAATAACATGAATTTTATCAGGACAAAATTGCCTGTTCATCATTTTCTTCCTCTTACTCCTTGTTTTGTCCATATTAAATTTTTCTTAATTTAGTTAACTTAGAACTTGTGTGAGTGGCTGACATTTGTGCCACAGCTGGGCTGGCTGTCACTTGTCCTTCACAAACCCTTTTTTTTGGGACAGGTGGATCAGATGAATAAAATAGTGGAAGTTTTGGGGATACCACCAACCCACATCCTCGATCAAGCACCCAAAGCAAGAAAGTTCTTTGAGAAGTTGCCAGATAGCACTTGGAACTTGAAGAAGACCAAAGATGGAAAAAGGGTAGGTAAAACAATTAGGATAATAGTATATATATAAAAATATATATACAGTGGTGAGTCGTTACTTTGTTTTGCATCATCTTACTGAAAATGCAGCTTTGTCGTTTATTTTGTTCTGTCTTGTCAATTAAATAACATTTCCTGTCGTGTTGAATAGTTTCCTGATTTGATTTGACTGTTGGTATGGAATCTGTACACACACCCCCGTGGCCTCACACACTGATTCCAAGCCATCCCTCCCTCCCCACAGGAATACAAACCACCAGGAACTCGCAAACTCCACAATATCCTGGGAGTTGAGACAGGAGGGCCGGGTGGGCGCCGTGCTGGGGAGTCGGGTCATACTGTAGCTGACTACTTGAAGTTCAAAGACCTCATCTTAAGGATGCTTGACTATGACCCCAAGACACGAATCCAGCCCTACTACGCCCTGCAGCACAGTTTCTTCAAGAAAACGGCGGACGAAGGTACCAACACGAGTAACAGCGTGTCCACGAGTCCTGCCATGGAGCAGTCACAGTCTTCAGGAACCACCTCTAGTACATCTTCAAGCTCAGGTGGGTTTTGGTCATGAACAGCTGATAAAATTCTGCTTCCTAATGTTGGGCACAGGCTCCCCAGGGAATGGGCACGGCCCCGAGGCTGCCAGAGCTCCAGGAGCCTTTGGGCAGCGCTGCCAGGGATGCCCAGGCTGGGATTGTTGGGAGAGGTCTGTGCAGTTGGACTGGATGATCCTTGTGGGTACCTTCCAATTCAAAATATTCCATGATTCTATGAACTGTTAATTTTTTTCCCATACTGTCAAAAAATACCAGTCATGATCACTAAGCAATTATTTTAATCAGCTGGAACAGGTAAACAGAAAACGCCCCAAAACCCAACTAGATGAGCAAAAACGTGAGTGATTAACATTGATGTCATACTTTTCCCTTGAAGCACTTTATAAATCTTTACACTTCCATTGTTTCATAGCTGTAAATTCTGTGTCCCTTTGGTTATTGAGCATGTTGGGGTTTTCCAGGTGGATCTTCTGGCACGAGCAACAGCGGAAGGGCGCGGTCAGACCCCACACACCAGCATCGACACAGCGGTGGGCACTTCACTGCTGCTGTTCAGGCTATGGACTGTGAAACACACAGCCCACAGGTAAGGCAGAACACCTTAGTGCAGAACAGATACAACTACAAATTCTCCTCCATGGACACAATTAGTTGGTGTGTAGATAGATGTTGCTCTTTTAGTAGCCTTTAATCAGCTGTGTTGTTCCAGAGGTTCCTCTAATGCTGTTGGCACCTTTCAAGGTATAAGTTACAACATTTTAGTTTCATTTGCTTTGCTTATTGTCTCCAGGCTCCTCAGCCAGAGGTCAGGGCTTTATTTTTCTAAGTGTACAAATGCTGTTATTATTACTGTAATATAAAGCTGCTCCTATAATTTTTACACCAAAGTAATTTATCAGACTTCCCTTAACTCTTTGAAAATAACATCCAGGATGTGCATTCATTTTTCTTAAGGTATATATATAAAAGTATTGGAAATTACTCTTAATTACATGTCTGCATTTCTAGAAAAATTCTGCAACTGCAAGGCTTGGTTAACATTAAAAAAAATTGGCATAAATATGAATAACCAAATCTCTCATATATTGTTCAAAATAGAAAAGTATTGGAAATTATTCTTAAGTACATGCCTGCATTTCTAGAATAATTGTGCAACTGCAAGGCTTGGTTAACATTAAAAAAAATTGGCATAAATATGAATAACCAAATCTCTCGTGTGTCGTTCAAGAACTGACTGGGTGGGACGCTCAGTTGACAAGGTGGTCAGAGGTTGGATGGTCTTGGAGGTCTTTTCCAACCTTTATGGTTGTGGGATTTGGTGAAACGACAGCTTTGAGTCAGCGTTTGAATTTGAATTTGGCAGGTTCGGCAGCAGTTCCCTCCTCCGATCGGTTGGACAGCCACCGAAGCTCCCACCCAGGTCACCGTCGAGAACCACCCGGTTCAAGAAACCACCTTCCATGTAAACCCTCAGCAACAGAATGCATTACACCATCACCACGGCAACAGCTCCCACCACCACCACCATCACCACCACCACCACCACCACCATGGACAGCAAGCCTTGGGCAGCCGGACCAGGCCGAGAGTCTACAATTCTCCAACAAACAGCTCCTCCACCCAGGATTCTATGGAGGTGGGCCACAGTCACCACTCCATGACATCCCTGTCTTCCTCAACTACTTCTTCCTCTACATCTTCCTCCTCTACTGGTAACCAAGGCAATCAGGCCTATCAGAACCGCCCAGTGGCTGCTAATACCTTGGACTTTGGACAGAACGGAGCTATGGACATGAATTTAACAGTCTACTCTAATCCGCGCCAAGAAACTGGCATAGCTGGACATCCCACGTACCAGTTTTCTGCTAATACAGGTCCTGCTCATTACATGACTGAAGGACACCTTGCCATGAGGCAAGGCATTGATAGAGAAGAGTCTCCCATGACAGGAGTTTGTGTTCAGCAAAGTCCTGTGGCTAGCTCGTGACTAAACTGAAACTAAGTTTGTTTCTTGTGTGTTTTTATAGAAGTGGTGTTTTTCCAAAAAAAAAACAAAGTGCAAAGCTGCTTGAATCAGAAGGAGATAAACTCACTGAACCGCTACAGGAGGGCAAAGTTGACTATTTTTTTAAACTTGAAAAGATTGCAAAGGGACAATGAAGTTTTTTTTGTTGTTGGTTTTTTGCTGGGGGGAGGTTTTTTTTGGTTGGTTTTTTTTTAAGAGCCATGTCTGGACCCACCTTAACAGATAGCTTAGTGGTGTTCACCTTTTGCTTCCCCCATTTTAACTTGCCACAACCTAGTCATAGTTTGGTTTTTTTGGGGAGGGGTTTTGATTTTTTTATTTTTAATTTTTTTTTTTTTGCTCTCATTCGACAGGGGTTATTGTTCAAATGTTAGTCATAATTGCAAACTAGTTTCTTTTTAAAGGCATTGCACATGATTTCTAAAAAAAGGCCCTTTGAAGTTTTTTGGGTGGGAGGGGGAGTGAGTAATATATATATTTTTTTTAGTTCCCCAAACAACCATGGGCACAGAAATGCAGTACTGTAAGAAAGAGGGACCTTCAGATTACACAAATATATTATTCTTCAGCTGTAAAAAGGGACGGTTGTGACGGAGTTTGTGAGGCACATTGAGCATGCGAAAGTGGCGGTGAGCAGAACTCTCCTTTTCTGAATCTACTGAGGATCAAAGCAGCAATTGTGATGGGAATTCTGTGGGTGCCACCTTTTGGAGCCCACGGGCAGTTAGGATGGAAATCTGACTGGTTTCATAACTGAGGTGCACTGAGAAGCAATCAACGGGTCGGTCCTGGCCAGTCCTGGGGAGGTCTAAGTGGTGGTCTTTGGGATAACCTTTGGCCTTATGGATTTGGACTCTTAAGTTAGAAGAGCCTACCATTTCAGATGCAATCACTTTTGGACATGCTTTTGCAGACAGTCCTTAATGCTGAAAACACAGAGAATGGGTAATTCAAGAGGCCTTTCTTTTAAAATAGACTTTTGTGACCCACTTATTGTAAGGTATTGCAAGGTCACTTTGCGTGTGTCATAAAGTTGACTTCCTTATTGGTTGAAGGTCACAGGAGTAGTGGTTTGCGTTTGATGGAAATAGCTACAACTGTGTCCCTTCCTGCTTTTTACTTTTTTCTTTTGCTTTTTCTCGGCACGTGGTTTTCTCCACCATTACTTCTGCACAAAGACGTCTTCTGTTCATCCTGAACATTTTTAAAAAAAAAAAAATGCAGAATTTTATGTGACTGCTTTTTTGCCTCACAATTATGCTGTGAATTTTACAAAAATTTATTTTCTTTTTTGATAATTTATTGTACCAAAGCTGTTTTTATAGCACATAGATGTCTGTAACCAATAATGTAGCAGTTCTGCACTTTGACACAAGGTGTAACTAGACCATTTTTAAATGTCAGTTGAAAAATTATGGCTGTACTATTGCTTAAACAAAACTGGAACTGTTGTTGAATTCATAGCCAATACATTTACAGCAATCTGTGTACTGAAGATAATAGATTGACATCTACTTGGAGACTATAACATCTGTTACATTATCAATGTGTTCAGGCTTCTGAAGGTTAAAAGGGACACTAGATCCAGAAGCTATGAAACCAGCAGTTGATTCTTGTATTCCTTATTAACATAATTGTAAACTTGAAGGCAAAGACCTTGATTGCATGAACAGGTCCAAACAAAATAATAGGCTGAGTAAAGCAAAACCCTCACGGGAGACCTGAGGTTAGCAGGCTGTATTTAACAGGTGCCTAATTTTTGGGTAACGCTGCCTTAATATAACACAGTCAGCTTGGCAGTTGCAAAATTTATGGGCCCATCCAAGAGATTTTTTTTTTTATTTTGTGGGAAAAGGGAAAAAAAAGAAAGCTGCGTGAAAAAAAAACCACCTTGGTGAAAGAAGGAAGGTGAGTTCCTTGATTGCCCATCCCAGATGAACAGTGTTGCCCATCCTCTCTTACAGAAGCAGTGATCTACCTCTGCCAGTAAGCCCTTGGAAAAGCCAACTTTGGCAGCAACTGGTCGATTCCACGCAGCCAGGTCGTTTTTCCAGTGGAAAAGGTGGAATTTTTTTATAATCACAGTGGCAACACAGCAGCTGACTACCATGTAAATGGGAACGAATCCTTGGGATTAGCATTTCTTTGTAAATCATGGTTTTCTTAATCAAATATTTCTTTCTGTACCGACACATCAACCCTGTGGATGAAAGCGGATTTTTTTCCCCCCGTTTATTTTTCTTCTTTTTTTCCTTTTTTTTTTTTTTTTTTTTTTTTNTTTTTTTTTTTTTCTTTTGAAGCTCAGTAATTCAGAGAAGTTTACAGGATTTGGAAGGCTGTCACCTTAGAAAAGGATGCTGAGTTTAGCAATAGACATAAAAACAAAAAGGAATCCAGTTCTTACTGCTGTCTAGGAACATAAGGGTAACGTGGAATCTGGGTAACACCGCGCGCGCCGCTTGCCGCCCCTCAGCAAGCGCCAAACCCCCCCACCAAACCTAAAGCAGTTCAAAGAAATAACCTCTACATCAAGAAGAAAAAAAACTAAAATAACCATCAAATCCAGTGCTTCTGCATACTGTGTTATGTTACAGTCCAGTTTTGTGTGCTTTACTACACAGTTTGGTTACAGGACTTCTGTGCATTGTAAACATAAACAGCATGGAAAAGGTTAAATACCTGTGTTCAGATTGTAAGATCTAGTCCGGACTTGCTGTGTATATTGTAACGTTAAATGAAAAGACAAGCCCTTTGTATTATAGTCATGCAGTCTTATGTATGATAAACAGTTGAATAATTTGTCCTCAGACTCTTTACTGTGCTTTTTAAAAAGGAAAAAAAAAAAAAGGCAGAAAGAAAAAAGAGCAATTTAAGAAAAAAAGAAAAAAATGTAAACGTAGTAAGTCTTCCTATGCAATTAACCTACTCCAAGCCATGGTATGGTAGGTATAATTATACTATAATATGTAAATATCAGATACATTGAAACAGACTTAAAAATATGAAAGTAAAAGTTGGAGGCGTAACAGCTAATTTGGAGTTTTTAATTGAAAAGCAGCGAGGTCTGCAAATCACTGATGTGTGAACACAGCTCTGCTCGATTCTCATGGACTGTGCTCATAGTTTGAGTTCTTTAATCCTCACCTCTTAGTCTGAGTGTTCTGATGTGCTCTGCAGCTTCCTCTCTATCCCAGATGAGCTGGTTTTGAGGCCATGGAATGGGATTTGGGGACTGGCCTGCTGTTATCCCCAGAGCCCTCCTGCATCACCAATTCCCTGGCTTTGGGTGCAGTAGGACCTAGTTCTGAAAAAGCTGATTTTCCTGTAGGTTCTGCCAAGTGGGAGGAGTTTTCTGTGTCTCTGGAGTGATCCAGCCAGGTTATTTCCAGGCTCCCAGTCCTCCTTCAGTTCTGGGACTGCTGAGTTAGAGCTGGTGGCCACCAGAGCCTGGCAGAACAACGAGTAACAACTCCAGTTTGAAACTACTCCACGTAAAAATACGTTAACTTGATTAACTTCCTTAAATCCTTTAACTGTAAAGCTCTTACTGAAATCTCAGATGTTTTCAAGCCCATGTAAAAGCTGGAATTGCTGCACTCAACCCCTGGCAGTGGTGCCAGCGCTGCTGTGTGAGTGCAGGACGGGCAGGTACATCCCTGAACCTCTCACTTGGTTCCTTGTCTGTTTCTCCCTCCCAGGATTGCAGTTTTCAACCTTTCAGCCTCAGTTCTTTGCATTAAAAGATGGTAACTTTAGATGGTTCTCCATCCTGATTGCTCAGTCCTTTGGGAACGGCTGCTCTGCCAGGATTTAGGCTCCCATCCTGTAAGTACCGAGGTGTCTGGAGGGGCCTGGATGCCACAAGGGTTGGATTCACCTGGAAATGTGACTTCATCTCCATTATTTATCACTCTGCCATCCTTGTTTTCATCACACCGTCCATGTGCTTATATTTTATCCTGGACAACTGAAAAAAAGTTCTGAAGATCCTCTCTGGAAGAATTGCTGTTGAAGCCCATCAGGAACATTCTTTCTAATGAGGGAGTGAGTGACACCTCCAGCCCGGTGACACAAAACGAGTTGTGTGGGCTTATGGAACAAATTAATCTCAATCAGATCAGCCTGGAACTTCTGGATAGAAAGGAATTGTCTTTCTGGTCAAAAATACACAAGGAAGTGACTGCAGAGTGGAGTTACTGCTGAGAGTTGATCTCCTGAGGGTAGTTAGTGTTCAGCCTGAGTTCTGGATAATTTATTTATTGGAATTCTCTCATGAGAGGCCCTGTGGCTCTGCACAAGTCCCTGCCAGGAGGGGACAGCCAGAGCAGGGTCGGGCTCTGCTGCCAGGGAACAGGGACAGGAGGAGAGGGAACGGCCTCAGGCTGGGCCAGGGCAGGCTCAGCTGGGCCAGCAGCAGGAATTTCCCCATGGAAAGGGTGCTCAGGCCTTGGAACTGCCCAGGGAGGTTGGCAGTGCCCATCCCTGCAGGTGGCCAAGGAAGGGCTGGAGGTGGCACTGAGTGCTCTGGGCTGGGGACAAGGTGGGCATGGGGCACAGCTGGGACTGCCTGGGCTGGGAGGGCTTTTCCAGCCTCAGGGATTCCTGGATTCTGTGATATTTCACTTGGAATGATTCGTGTTAAAATGCACAATACTGCCCAGCAATGGAAGGCACCTGGTCAAACAGTGGTTTTCTGTTCCACATCCCTGCTTTTGTGGTGTTCTACAGAAACACCTTCATGTTGGAAATTTGCAGTTGGTTTTTAGTTTTCCACCTCTTGACGACTGTTGAGCTGTTCCTTCCTCACTGATGAAGATGCCTTGATTTGATTTCAGCAGTTCTCCATAGGAGCCCTGTCAAATTTATGGGATCTGAGGGGGTTTGTTGTTGCTGTTCATTACATTTTATGGTCGATGTTCTGGAGCATCAGAGTTAATCACAGCTGGGGTTGTTCAGCCTGGAGAAGGCTCCCAAGAGACCTCAGAGCCCCTTCTAGTACCTAAAGGAGCTCCAGGAGAGCTGGAGGGAGACTTGGGACAAGGGATGGAGGGACAGGACACAGGGAATGGCTTTCAACATTCAGGAGCTGGATTTAGGTTCAATACAAGGAAGATATTTTTTTAACACGAGTGGTACAACACTGGTAAAGGTTGTGGCTGCCCCTGGATCCCTGGCAGTGCCCAAGGCCAGGTTGGCCATTGGGGCTTGGAGCAGCCTGGGACAGTGGAAGGTGCCCCTGCCCATGGCAGGGGTGGAAATGGATGATTTTTAAGGTCCCTTCCAACCCAAAGCTTTCTTTGATTCTGTTAAAAATGGGTTAAAAAACATCTCAAATCTGTTGTTGTGTGATCACCGAGTCCTGCTGAGCACTGACTTATGAATCTCTTGCAAAATCACAGGAATTTTAACAATTTCTTGAAGCTTCAGGTTTTATGGGTATTGCTTGTGGTATTGAGTAATAAAAGAGGAGCCTGGCTAAGGTAGGAGAAATTAATAACCAAATCCCCCTCCAGTAGGCCTCCCCTTGAGAAAGGAGATGGATTTGGTGCATGTCAGTTGTCAAAAAACAGTGAGTTAACGACTGGAAAATGATATGTGGGAAATTAAATATGGAATTTGTTCTGAAGAAATCAATGGAAGATCTCAAGCAGAAAATCCCCAAAAAAATCTTTCTTCAGGACCTCTCTTCCCCAGCCCCAGCTGGGGATGTCTTTACCACTTCCTGTCGTGTTTCAAAGCTCTCTTTTCCTGCAGATATTCCTGCCAGCCAGCTCAGGCAGGAATCCAGGACTCCTTCCCATCAGTATCAGCAGCTGGTAGATGGAATTAGTCATTCTGAGACTGCAGGGATGATGATGATGATGATGATGATGATGAGGATGGAGTTCCCTCTACTCAAGACAGGAAGAAAGGCTCATCCTGAACGGATCACATTGAGCTGAACTCAACAAAGCCTTTCCTAATCTGTACTCGAAGGAAAGTCCCATTTTGGTGACCTCAGGAGTCAAGAATAAGCTGAGGGAGTTCAGCCAAGGAATCATGGAATGTCCTGAGTGGGAAGAATCCACAGGGATCGTCCATTCCAGCTCCTGGCCCTGCCCAGACCCCCCAACACCCCCACCCTGGGCATCCCTGGCAGTGCTGTCCAAAGGCTCCTGGAGCTCTGGCAGCCTCGGGGCCGTGCCCATTCCCTGGGGATGAAGTTCTCAAAGCTCGAGTGTCACAACCTCTGTGACCCAGGAGGAGAAATCCAGGAATCTCAGGAGCCAGGGCTTGGAAAAGCAGAGCTGTCACAGAGTTCCTTCACGGGAACAGTGACGGAGTTTTGTCACAAGTCCAACATCTGCCTAAAAGGATTTTAATGCCCTTTCCATTTGTTTTGAAGTTGAAGCTGTAGTTCATTTCCCTCTTCAGGAACACTTCAAAGTCTTTTCTCCCCCCCCCTCCCAAATTCCTGTCCTTTCTCAGTGCTTCTCCTTCCCCTTCCCTGCTTTCCACTCTGACCCTTCTCCCCTTTCCTACACTTTTTCTCCCTTTTCACATTTTATGCCTCCTTTTTGCATCTTTCAGCTTTGAATTTTCCCCCTGCTTTTCTTTTTCCCCCTTTTTTTTCCATGTCTGTTTTTCCCTTCTTTCCCCACTGCTTTCCCCTGCTTTCTCTGCCCTGTTGCTTTCTCTGCCCTGTTGCTTTCCCAGGCTTTCTGCTTTTCCTTCTCTCTGTATTTATTTCCTTTTCCTGCTTATTCTCTTCCTCTCTTTCCACAGCTTTTCCTGTCTCTTCTTTGCTTTTGTTTTCCTGCCATTCTTTCCCTGTTTTTTCTTGCTCCCTCTTCTCTGCTCTTCCCTTCCTCTCCCTTCTTCTGCCCCTTTTGGTTTCCTCTGTGTCTTTCCTTTTCTCCTTTCTCTTCTTGGTGCTTTCAAATTTTTCCCTGCTTTGACTTTTCTTCCCTTCTCTGAGTTATCTTCCATTATTTTTTCAGGATCTTTCAACACCCTTCCCTTTATTTTTTTTCTTCTTCCCTGTATTTTCTTTTCACTTCCCATCTTTCCTGCTTGGTTTTTTCCTGTCTGTCTTTCCCACTTCCTTTGCCACCCTTGATTTGCATTTGCTTCCCCCCCCTCTTATTTCCAATCTTTTTTCCCTTTCTTTCCCCCCCATTATTTGAGTACTCTTTGGGTGCTTCTGTGCTTCTTTTCCTCAATTCAGTGCTTTTCAAATTTTTTCCCCCTTCCTCCTCTTTTTTTTTCCAAATGTTTTCCAGGTTAATTTCTTCTTCCCTTTGCTCATTTTTCCAACCCTTCCCTGCTTTTCCCTGCTTTGACCTATTTTCCATTTTTTCCCCACTTCTTCCATGCTTTTTCTGGGTAATCTAATTACTTTTTCCCCCCCACTCTTCCTTCCTTGCCTTTTCCCTTCTTTTCTATTCTTATCTTTTCCTTTCTTTTCATGCTGTTATTCCCACTCCCTATCCATTTCAATACTTAAGAGACTTTTCTCTGCTTTTCAGGTCCTTTCCTTGCTTTTCGCTTCCCTTTTCCCTACTTTGCCTTTCCCATACCCACTGCCTGCAGTGCTTTGACTTAATTTTCACTGATTTTTCAGCTATTTTATTTCTTCTCCCCTCCATGAAAAGATTCCTTTTCATAACCCTCTTGATTCCCTTCTTGATATTTCCTTTTCCTTTTCCTTTTCCTTTTCCTTTTCCTTTTCCTTTTCCTTTTCCTTTTCCTTTTCCTTTTCCTTTTCCTTTTCCTTTTCCTTTTCCTTTTCCTTTTCTTTTTCTTTTTTCTTTTTTTTTTTTTCTTTCTCTTTTTTTTTTTTNCCCTTTCCTTTTCCTTTTTCCCTTCTCCTTTTCCTTTTCCTTTCCCTCTCTCCTTTAAATCCTTGTAACTCTTCCTACTTTTATTTTCCCTCTTTTGCAGGTCTTTTCTCCCCCCTTCCTTTTCTCTATTCTCACTTCTGAAGAAGGAAAGAGCATCCTTTTTTGGTGCTTTTTCCCCTATATAAGTCTAATTAGAGTCTACTGAACCTGTAAATGCCCCATTAATACTTTTTAGTTCTCTTTCAACTATTTCCCCATTTTCTGTTTAGTTCCTTGTCTTCATAACCTTTTGTTTTACAGGTGTGAAAATGGCTGAGAGACCTTTTCTCCCTAGATGGGAAATTTCCTAAGGAAAAAGGATTGCCCAGGGAGTCACAACCTCTCGTGGTGCAAAGCAGAGCTGTAATTTTCCCTCCTGGGAAGTGCTGAAATCCAGACTTTTCTCATTTTCTGGGAAGAGGTCTGGGAAGAGGGTGATGGCGAATCCCATAAATGACGTGGCAAACTGGGACAAAGTTCATGAAAGCTGGGAGAAACCTGAGAAACCTCCCCATGGCTGGAATCCAGGGAATGGCACGTGGGATATCTGCAGCTCCATGGAAAGGCCCAGGGCAGGGAAGGACTCGGAGAAGAAAGGATGAAGGGAATAGAAAAGCTCTCCTGGATGGAGACTGGAAAGACTCAGGCTGATTATTTAATGAGAAAAGACCAAAAAAAAAAATCCATAAAAATTCAAAGTACACCTGGTGTGTAGTCAGACCTTCTACACAACTTTGTGAGGTGGAATTGTTTTGCTTGAAACGTTGAAATGGAATCAAATTTGCAAGAACTGCAAACTTTTCCATGTGATGTCACTCTCACTGCCACGAGTCCCACTGGATCCTTTGGGAAAGCCTCAGAGAGCTGATGGATAATGATGAACCACAATTAACACACTGAAGAGAACAGGCACCCTCAGCCCTAGGGCCATCAATCCTAAAGATTGAAGGTTTGGGAAACTTCCTGGCTCCTTCCAGGCGCAAAAAGTGCACAGAAAGCTGCCCAAGCCATCCTTGCTCCCTTTGGAATCGGGGTGCTGCTGTGGCTGGGGAGAAGATCCTGCAGGAGATGCTGTTCTGTGGCCATGGAAGGCCTCCCAAGGGCTGCCTGGCCTGCAGCTTCCCCCTCATCCCAAATCCAGCTCCAGCCTCAGCTGCATCCCAGGAAAAGCTCCTCGTCCCTCTTGTTTTGAACCTTGGCCAAACTCCCCCAGTTGGGAGCTGGAGCAGGCGTGGTTTAAACTCCAACCAAGGATTTGGGAGGGGTAATAGGAGAAGGAGGAAGAAGCAGATCTGAGCAGGCTCGTCTCTCCCAATTTGTTTTTCCTCGAGTTTGGAAAAATTCTGACCGGCAACTCTCCATCATTATCTGAAATAAACTTCACTCTGGCTGGGTGGAAGGGCCTGCTTGGAAAACATTACAAATATTTAAGTTGCAGTGGGTTCTTGACACATCTGACATGGTCTGTCCGGGTCTAATTTTAGCTGCTGCTCTGCCAGCCCTCATCACTCCCAAATTCTCAGCCTATGTTTAGAAGCAGCAGCTTTCCAAATTCTAATGGGCCTCATGCTCTGCATTGAGGCTGCACAAGTTAAAGCCAATTAAAACAAGTGCCTCAGCATTCGGTTCTTTTCACTTGTAATCGGTTTAACTTCACTTTAAGGTGTCCTCTTAAGGGAAAATTTGAGTGAATTTTGAAATTTGAATGACAATTTGAAATGAATGAAATCTGGTTTGGCCCGGGACACTGATGGTGCATTTATTAACTGGATGGTGTTTGTTTAATCCCACACACACCTTGTGGGATTTCCCCTCAAGTATTAATTTAGGAGAAGGAGAGAATATTTCTTACCTGTGCCTTCATCCAGGGCAGTATGAGCAGCAGGAAAGGGACTGGGATTGTGCCCTGTGCCCCCTCAGGTGAGAGCCACCTGCAGAGCTGCCCCAGCCCTGGGCCCAGCACAGGGAGCAGCTGGAGCTGCTGCAGAGAGCCCAGAGGAGGCAGCAGGATGAGCAGAGGGCTGGAGCAGCTCTGCTGGGAGGAAAGGCTGCCACAGCTGCCATTGTTCAGCCTGGGCAGGAGAAGCTTTGGGCTGAGCTCAGGGTGGCCTTGCAGGGCCTGAAGGAGCCGCAGCAAAGATGGAGAGAGACAATTGCCAAGGGCTGCAGGGCCAGGACACAGGGAATGGCTTCCCAGTGCCAGAGGGCAGGGCTGGCTGGGCTCTTGGGCAGGAATTGTTCCCTGTGAGGGTGGGCAGGCCCTGGCACAGGGTGCCCAGAGCAGCTGTGGCTGCCCCTGGATCCCTGGCAGTGGCCAAGGCCAGGTTGGCCACTGGGGCTTGGAGCAGCCTGGGGCAGTGGGAGGTGTCCCTGCCCATGGCAGGGGTGGGATGAGATGAGCTTTCAGTCTCTCCAAACCCAACCCATCCTGTGATTCTGATGATTGTTCAGGAGTTTTGTCCTGGTTACTGAGAGTCATTGGGAGCAGGCTCCAGTTCATGAGAAAAGTCTTTTGATCCTGCTGGGATCAAACAGAGCCTGCAGTTCTCTCCAGGGCCATCCCTGATCCTGCCTTTCCCTCCAGCTCAGACCTCATTGCCTTCGTCAGGGACGTGCAGAGGAACACCAATAAATGGGAACACCAAGGCCAGGTTGGCCATTGGGGCTTGGAGCAGCCTGGGACAGTGGGAGGTGTCCCTGCCCATGGCAGGGGTGGCACTGGATGGGCTTTGAGGTCCCTTCCAACCCAACCCATTCCATGATTCCATGAAATGAAATGTCTTTGGACAGATCCCCTCGTGGTGGGGAGAGTAAATCCAGGTGTGTGCAGCCCCTTCCCTCTGCTCTGGAGCAAAGGTGACCCCTGATTTTTATTTGTGTGTGTGGGAGGAGGTTCAAGGCTCTGAGCTGATTCTTGACAGTGAAGCTTCAGACAAACTCCTTTTTCTCTTACAAACCGTGCTGCAAAAATCTGTGAGAAGGCAGCTTTTTATAAAAGGTTGTTTCAGTCTTGTGTCTTTTTGGTTCTGTCAGAATAATTTCTCTTTTGGGCACAAACTGACCCAGCAAATAAGGTAAATTATTACACTTCTGCTGGGTGGGTGTCCCTGCTCCTTCCCTGTGGAAACAGGGAATGTGCTGAGGAGTTTGTGACTTCTCTCAAGTAAAGAGACAAAGGAAAAGCTCACAAGATTCTGCTGAAGAAACAAAAACCCAGAGTGCAGCCGTTCTGGACTTCATCTGGGCATCTGTACCACGGGCAGAGAAACTTCACCAGCTGAATAATTCCCCAACTTGGGAAAACCAAAAAGATGTTTTGATGCTCATTAGGGAATTTCCAAAGCTCCAGTGCAGCCAAAGTGGAATTTGTGCTGTTTCTGGGGGCAGGAAGGCAAAAGCTCTAACTCCGAGCACGACGCATCAGCAGAACGTAATTCCAGAAGGGAAAGCCACACTTGATGGATCAGATAAAGTGCAGAGGCTGCAACTGTCAACACAGAAATAACTGAGAGTGGATTTGAGGTAAGAGATACGAAGGAGGAGCAGCTATTAATAATGAGGAGACATCGAAAAAATCCCGCAGCCACCCCGGGGATGGAAACCTGAGAGCACAAATGCTGCTGGAAGGGTTTGCAAAAATAGCAAAGGCATCTCTGCAGGGGATGCTTCTCAGTCCTGCCACTGCAGGAATGGGATACAAAATGCAACTTGCTGGAGCTGGAGGTCCCTTAAAGATTTGTGGAGCTGACCGAGCCCACGGCAGAGGAAAAACCTCGGAGAAACAGCTGAGCTGCTGGATCAGGTGGCTGGATTTGGTCCAGGGTGCAGGGCAGGAGCACTTGGACACATCAGTCAAGAGTGGAACGTGACGGGAAGGGAGTGGAGGGGATGAAGCTCGAAGAAAGTGAAGAATTTAAGGGAGCCACGAAAAAGAAAGGAATAAACCCCTTCTGAAATCCATCCCCCCTTCTCATGCAGTTATGACTTTTAATAGGCAAGGACAGGGGGTTTTCCAGTCTTTGAGAGAGGATGACAAAATGAAAGAAAAAAAAAGAGTGGCCTGGGTGGTAAGGGGGAGTTTTCCATGAAGTGCAGCTGAAGGAAGAGTCTGGCTGGGAGTTCCCTCTTTTCTTCCCAGTCAGTCTTAAATCCCTTCACATGATTTGAGCCTGTCTGACTGATTTGCACTTTATACAAGAAACATTTACCAAAAAACCCCCACTTTCCTCTCCTTTTCAATATTTAATATAAAAATCCAGGATGTCCTGGAGGTTTGGAGTCCCTGTGTGTGGGAGTGCTCAGGAGGAGTCTGGATGTGGCCCTTGGGGACAGGGTTTGGGCTGATGCTGGTGCTGCTGGTGGCACTGGGTGATCCTGGAGGGCTCTCCCAGCCTTGGTGATTCCATGTGAAAATGGTAAATTGTGAACCAGTGGTAGCATGGACACTTCCAAGTTCTCCAAATCTTAAGGAAAACATCAATTTTCACGGCTCAGAACAAGACCAAACATAAAAAAATCCCCTCAGAAATGAATTGTTCCACATAAAATCTCCTTGTATTTCCTGCTGTTCACCGAGAGCCACCAGGACTTCTCCAAACCACCAGAACTTCCTTTATTTTGTTGCTGTTGCTCCAAATAAACCAGATTTAGCTGGAATGATCTCAGCCAGCTCTGCTGCTGGCCCCTGCTCCTTGCAGAACCTCCCTGAGGGGCTGATCCCACGGGCACAGGGAGCAGCCTGGCCCTGGAATGGGGCTGGAATTGCTCCGAGGGGAGCAAAGTGGCAGCTCTGCAGCCCACCCTGCTCCAGGGAATCCAGGGATGTGTCATGCACCAAACCACGAGGGTTTGAGGCCAACCCACAACGTGCCGAGCAGCTCTGCTGCCACTCCCAGGCTCTAATTTGGGAAAGGAATCCCTGCACACCCCTGACCTCAAGGCACGACTCCCCTCCCGAGCCTGAACACCAAATTTCCTGATTTGGTGTCACAACAACTTCAATTCTCAGAGAAAAAAAACAAACAACGAACAAAAAACCTCAACCAACCAACCAATCAACAAAACTCAAACAAACAAAAAAAACCCCCAACCCAAAACAAAACCCACAAAACAAGAACACCTCTTCCCCCCAAAAAAACCCAAAAAACCCCAACCAACCAACCAACCAACCAAAAAAACTCAAACAAAAAAAACCCAACCCAAAACAACAAAACTCAAAAAACGAGAACACCTCTTCCCCCCAAAAAAACCCATAAAACCCCAACCAACCAACCAACCAACCAAAAAAACTCAAACAAACAAAAAAAACCCCAACCCAAAACAACAAAACCCACAAAAAACAATAACACCTCCACCACCCCAAAAAACAAAAAATACCCCACAAAACAACCAACCAAACAGAATTCAAATACTCATAAAAATGTTGCTTTCTTCTTCCAGCACATTTTAGCAAAAGATTTAACAGCAACATCACTGTGTTAATGACAAAAAAACAATTAGCAAATAACAAACTCCTGTTGTTTGGAGGGTGTGGGTTCATGGTGTCTCTGTGTAAAGGCAACTTTTCCCTGAGTGCTGGGCAAGATGATAATTTTCCATGAAGAGTCAGTGATTCTTTTTGCCATCTTTGTCCCTTTTCCAGGAGTTAATTTATGTGATGTAAAATTTGGTGTGAAGGGAACAATAATCTGTTGACATCATATAAAACTAAATCTGAGTGCACTCAGTTCTTTAGTACCAGCGGGGGACTGAATGATAGAAAACGTTGTTTCTCCTTTTTTTTCCACAAAAAAATAAATCTCAGAGCCTCATTTTCAGTTATTTATATTTTAAATGTATATAAATTATATATTATATAAAGTTATATAAATTTATATATTAGACCTCAGATGTGAGGCTTGATTTGTGTTTTAATGATTCATAATCCCAGGCTGGAGGGATTTTTTTGGTGCATAGAATTTGCTGGAATTCTTACCTGTTTTTCATGATTTTTACCAAGAACAGTTTGAATCCAATCTCTCAATCTGAATATTCAGTGTAGAGGGGGTGTGGTGCTGTGCAGGAGTTTGACCTCCACTCCCGTGGAATCACAGAACGGTTTGGGTTGGAAAAGACCTTAAAGCTCATCCAGTTCCAACTCCCTCCAGTCATTAGCTTTTAAATATTATTTAAACCCCCAGCTTTGTCTGCTCTGGTGATTATTGATTATCAGGCTGTCAGCTCCAGGTTTCTCTCCAATCCACCTTTGCCTTGTCCAACGCTCCCCTGTAGTTCAGAAAAGTTCAACCTCTGGCTTGGCAATTCTTATATCGAGCAAACTTTCAAATAATCCACAATTTTCAAGGCTGGGAAAAAGCTGAAAAGCAGCCAGAACTTTGGAGAACAGAAGAAACAGCTCATGGAAAAGGAAAAGGATTTTTACTTTTGTTTTTTTCTTTTGTGTCTTGTGTTGCAATGCCAGATCTAACCAGCAGTGTGTATTCCATTACCAGCTGTTAAACCAGCTGGGGCAGTGGTCTTTAGCCCTTCCAGGACCCGCCCGCCCTCCAGGGGATCTGCTGTCCAGGGCCCATCCAGGCTCCCTGCAGGGCTGATCAAATTCCATCATCCCCCTGGGAGATGCTGCCCCCAGGGGAGAGCCCAGCATTCCTGCCTGGATCAAACCTGGGGTTCAGAGCTCAGCCCAGCCTGTGTGCACGGCATTCCCAGAGGAACCAGAGCCATCTCAGCACCCCTGGGCCTTCAGAGGAAACTCCACCTGCTCCAGGATCCTCTCTGCCCCAACAGAGCCACCTCTGGCACTGCAGGAGGGCTGGACTGGGCTGCTCCAACACCCTGAGCAGCAGGGTCAGGCTGTGCTCTGACTCTGGCACTGGTTTCTTTGTGTTTGGTTGGGTTTTTGTACTGCTGCATTTTTATTTTAATTTTCCTAGTAAAGAACTGTTATTCCTATTCCCATCTCATTGCCTGAAATCCCCTTAATGTCAAAATTATAATAATTTGGAGGGAGGGGTTTACATTCTTCATTCCAAGGAGGTTCCTGCCCTCCTTAGCAGAGACCTGTCCTTCCAAACCAAGACCCTTTGGTTCCCTTCCATCCCAGCCCCTGGAAGGGCTCCTGGCTGATCCCTCAGCCCCGTTTTGGTTCTGTCTCCTCCTTTTCTCCCGAGCTGTGTGGGTTTGGTGACACTTCATGCCAGCACGAGCACTCTCCACATGTCCCTGCTGCTGTTCCTCCCTCAGCAGTGCCACCTCCCCGTGCTGCCCCTTGTCCCTGGAGCAGAAGGGATGGGGGAGATTCCCTGCAGGAAAATCCTGGGATGGTCCTGCTTGTGCCCCAGCTTCGTGTTGGAGCCTTTGGAACACCAAACCTCTTGGATTCTCCCTCCCTCTGGATTTCTCCTCCTGGAGATCTTCCCTCTGGAGCTGCTCCTTCAGCTTTTCTGCAGAGGATTTCTCTCCAGAGGGTGCTGTGGGAGCTTCTTTGTTCTCCTGGATCCCTCCTCTCCTCCCCACCTGTCCCCATTTCTGTCCCATCCCATCCTTTGATAGGGGAAAACTCAAATCCCTCTCTCTCCTCCACCCCTGGCTGTTCCTACAGCTCCACTCAGATTTATGGCCCAGCAATTTAAATGGAATTTATATTTAAGTGCAAACTTCTACATTATAAATTAAAAGTGTAAATTATCAAAAGTCTTCTTTCCTTCCTCCTGTTTCTCTTCTGCATTGGAAAGTAACTCTCCATAAATAATAAACATTATAGTTTTATGTATAGATCTAATTTGCCTCCTTGGCAAATTAGAGGTTTTTTTAAAAAAAACTTTTACTTTTTGGGTGATTGTTACAAAACCTTAATAATGGCATTCACTGATATTGAAGCCTTAGCTAATGTAACAAAAATTCTGCATTACTGCCTTTTCTCTTCATATTGTTCTGTTATCTCTGTCTCTCTTTGTAGCTGAGATTTGTCTCCTTAGGAAATTTATCCAAATTTGCTGCTGGAATAATTCGAAGTGGATTTGTTTGATTGCACAGAATCAGTTTGTGGCCCTTCACTCAAAATTTCAACGGCTTCAATTCAGTTTGTTTCACTCCAAATAATGGTCAAATAAGGTTTAGGGTTCATTCTTATGGGCTTTTCAGAGGTAAATCCTAAAGAATTTGAACAATGAGGAGCAGGGATTGGCCTTGGGATGTGGCCCAAAGGATGGGCAAGATTTAGTGTAGGACAAGGGATAGAAATAAAGGCTGGGTTCTCATTGAGAAAATGAGTTCTGCTAAATTAAAATTAAAGTTTTCCCAATTCTAAAGCACATGTAAAGAAATGTTTTGTCATTTGAAAGCCGATTATAGTGTCACAGGATAATCTGGTGGTGCAACATTTAGAGAAGGTGTAGAGAGAAATAAACATTGATATAATGTGAGAGAAAACTCCCTGAAACTGAAAAAAACGGCTTTCAAGATGTCCCAGAGACTGAGATCATCTCATTTTAAAGGGGTAAATTTTCCTAGAACACGTTTAATGTTTTTTTTTTCTTTTGTTGGTTCTCTAAATACATTATTTTCTGTGCTTTTTAAATGGAATACTCTGATCTTTAGCCACTGCCAGGTGTATTGGAATAATTTCTGCCTCATCTCTGCTCTTACCTGGAAGGACAGTGCCAGGGACACTGCTGGGACAGCCAGGAGGTGACCTCATCTTCCCTGGAAGGGTTTTGCTGATTCCTGTTTATTTACAGGAATGATTGGAGCAAATATTGTTGTATTGTTTTATTCCTAAACTTCTCTGTGAGTATTTTAAGGCAGATACAATTTCCCAAGTTTCTAACCTAGTCCTGTTAATATTCAACTTCTGGGCTTCAGGCAGAAATGCAGAAAAAATGAGTCTGATATTTGGTTGTACATCATTATTTCTTACTCTTCTGGGAATGAGTTTTTCTTTTTTTGTTGTCTTCCCCTCTTTCCTTTCCCTTTTTTGTGTATTTTCCTTTTTCCCTTTCTCCTTGCATCCCCTTTAACTCTTATCCCCTTTTCTTTTTTCCCCCATTTTTTCCTACTTTTCGCCTTCCCCCCTCCCTTATTTCCCTTTTTCTTTTCCCCCCTCTTTCCACTTTTCCTCTTTTCCTCCTTTTCTCATTCCTTTTATTGCAATTTTTCTTTTTTTTATTGTTTCCTTTTTTCCCCCCTTCCCCACCCTCCCCCTTTTTTTCCCTTTTTAACTTTCTCCCTTTTAAAATTCTCCTTTTTCCCCTCCTTTGCCTTTTCTCTTTCTTTTTTCCTGTTCCCCCTCATCCCCATTTTCCCTTCTTTTCTCCTTTTTCCTCCTCCACTTTGATGATTTGCACCCTGCTGGGTAGAACCTGCCAGGCGAGGAAGGAGACGTGGTTTGAGCATCTGCAATTCCACATTTAAGATCATCTAAGATTAAAAAACTCTCTCTGAGTCAGTTCCAGCAGGAAGTTGAGCCTCCACTTCCTAAACCCCGAGAGGGTCCTTGACATTTTGGTCCAAACCCTTCCCCAAATCCATTTTTTGGGATGAAAATGTAGGGAAAGTCAGATTGGGAATAGTTTAATTTTATCTGTGATCAAAGTCTGGCAGTGACTGACTCATTGAAGGGCAGATTTCTTCATTTCCAGATCTCTCCAGCAGTCTATTTTATTAAAATAACAAAAAATTAACACCTATGCATTTTGTAGTAGGAAAACTGATTTAATTTGATGCCTGAATTCGTTCATTATCTGCAAAGTTGAGCAAAAATGGGGTTTTTTTGATTTATTTCAAGCAAATCTCCAGATGAACAGAACATTTGTTCTCATAGCAAAATGCTTCATTAATTTATTTTGGAAATGTGAGGGGGGAAAAAAACCCCTGTGAATGGAAGATTCTGTTCTGATCTGTGAAGTGCTGGGATTTAATTCTTGGGAATTTTTTCTCTGAGACAGTTTGCTGGATTGATCTTGTTGTAATTATCAGTTCTAATCCACAGATTCCTCAGTAATTAATAATTAGAGACCTAAAATAAATGGCTTTTTTACAAAACTAGAAATACTCTTGGAAGGTCGTATTTTTATGGCCGAGCAGATTTTTGGCAAATCAGTCAGAGCTGACACAAAGAGACAACAAACACTCCCTAAAAAAGAAAATGGAATTTGTTATTTAAATCTATGAAATAAAGCCACACTTTTCTCTGCCAGTTTCCTGGGAAATCTCAGTGTCATTTTTTGGTGACAAAAGGAAGTTGGAGTCTTGAAGGGGCCCAATGATTTCTGTGCATTGAAGATATTCCTCTTTCTTTTGAATCCAGGGAGTTTGGAAACGATGGCCTCTCTCTTGGAGTTACTTTGCTGCATTTCACAAGGGGAAAAACTTCTGTGTGGGGTTGAAGTTATGAATTTTCTCCCTTGTCTGCCCTCAGCGTGGAGATTTCATAGTGGTGATTTGTCATGCAATAAATTTGGTCGTGCTTTATTTAATATATTTATTAATAGCAATTCTGTGGTGATGATTTGTCTGGCCAGCATTTTTAAGCAATAATTTTGGTCACGCTTTATTTGATGTATTTATTCATAGGAATTTCCTGCATATCAGAGAAGTGACACATTAAGCTGTAAAAAATGGCTCAGCATGGCTGAGCTCCAAACTCCTCATTCCACTGGCCCTGCCATGTGTCCAGGAATTTTGTTGGCTTCATCTGTGGGCTTTGCACTCGTTTTTATTCCTCCCTTCCAGGAATGTTTTGTAGTTCCATCCCTGGCAGTGTCCCAGGTTGGACACTGGGGCTTGGAGCAGCCTGGGACAGTGGGAGGTGTCCCTGCCCATGGGTGGATGAGCTTTAAGGTCCCTTCCAACCAATTCCAGGCGATTTTGGGAAGAGCTGGTCCGTGTTCAGCACTCCTGAGGAGCACGAGCAGAAGTTCAGGTGGCAGCTCCATTATCCCATCCAGCTAAACCAAAAACGTGCAAAGGAAGTAACTTCCACCACCACCCGAGCAAGATTCCTTGGAACAACTCCAAAGTGTGACAGTTTGGGTTCCCCAGCCCAAATCCCACTGATATTCTCAGACTCAAGGCTTCTCATTGTGATATCATCATCTTCTTGGAAAAAATGCCGTTTTTAATTTGGGCAGAGTTACGTTTTTGGGAAGATTTGGGAAGACTAAAGAGCTGTTGTAGGGATGTGATGCTCCAGTGAGGGATTTGGGACATGATGAGGGGGAAGTGGCCGGGGAAGGTGACTGTGGATTCATCCTGGTGAGCCAGGAACACTCCTTCCCTGAGCTGGAAGGAGTCCAGAGGACTCCAATCCAACACGTGGAGGAAAATTTGGTGGGATAACAGTTCTCCACCAGTTCCCACAGTTTAAATTCTCCAGGAAAGTCAGTGCAAATGATTGCCTGTAATCATTTGAGGGAAAACAGCTTCAGCTGTGGGTTTGGAGCTGCTGCCTTTGATTTAAAAAAAGAAGAAAGGACAAACAGTAGGGAGAGCTTTCCCCATTCCTGCCCTCTGAAAAAAAAAAACCCTAACAGCATCTGTTGTTATCAGAAACTCTGAAGTTTTTCCTCTGTGTGGATGACACATGAGCTGGGGAGAAGAAGGGATGAGCTGTGGTTTGTAGTTGTGAATTGCTTGGAATAGAAACCAGATTTCACACTTGAGGTGAAACAGGAAGATCCGAATCCCTCTGGAACTTTGGTTTTGGATAAGATGTCTGTGGGCTCCCCATGAGAAACCCTTGGAGCATCAACAGGCAACAAATGGGGCAGTGGAAGTGGTAAAATAACTGCATCTTTGCACTGGAGTTGCGACTGGATTATAATTTCTGGAAATCCAGAGGATCTGATAAACCTGTGAGAACAAATCAGGAGAAAGAAGCTTGAGCTGAACCCACAAAAGGAATCGTGAATGTCTGACACCACCTCTCCCCTCCAAAATGCCAAACCCTAGAAGTTTAAAACCCACTCAGGAAATGATTAACAAATAACAGCTTTCAGGTCTTGTCTTTAAGAATTATTTAGAGCTCAAAGCCCAGATTTGGGCTTGCTCACCCTGTGCTTGTTTCCAAAGAGGTGTTTGGGAGCTGAGGGACCAAGAGTGGAAGAGAAGTCAACTCCTCATGTGTTAGGTTTGATTTACAGCCTAAAAAGTGCCTGAGTGAGGTAACCTGGTGTTAAGGAGGCTGATACTTTGAAAAGAAAGATATTTTGGTGGGCAGGGAGTACCACAACAGTAAAAATTTTATGTTTGACAGCCAGAAGCTCTGTTGGTGGCTGCTAAGGAATGTCCAAGGTGCCCAGAGCACAGGAGACAAATTGTGTTGAGCCTCTCATGCACACCCACATCAAAGGACTGGAGGAAGTGGTATAAATTCACCAAATCTACAAAAAGCAGGAGGGACAGATGTCCCAGGTTTTCTGGGAATAACACAGTGCATCCTCCCAGGGCTGTGCTCTGCTGGACTGTGAAGACCAAACAGCTCCAGCTGAGGAGGTGAAAAACCTGGGCATTATTCCTGCCTCAGCCTGAGGGCTGCCAGTTACCTAGGAAATACCTGGATGGATGGGCTGGGCCCAGGGAATGAGGGATTTTCCATTTTTCCATTAAAAGCCCCAAAGGTTTCATAGAATCCTAGGATTATAGAATCCTAGCATCCTACAATGGTTTGGGTTTGAAGGCACCTTAAAGATCACCCAGTTCCAGCCCCTCTGCAAGGGGCAGGGATCCTTCCACACCCAAAGGTGGAAGTTGGGCTGTTGGGAGAATTCCAGAGCAAGCCAGCCCTTGGCAGAGGGGCTGGAGCTGTCGGTGCTCCTGCGGCAGGGTTTGTTTTTTGGGAGAAGTGGGATGTGGCTTTGGACATCCCTGGGCTGAAGAGAGCCCTGATTCCAGGCCTTCCCCCTCCTAAACAGCCCAAAGTGGTGCCCTGTGGCTGGAAACAGAACAGGGATTTCAGGAATTTAATTCTTCCTTGGTTTTTGGAAGGCCTGAGTGACCTTTTTAACTCCAGCAGAGGAACATGAGCAACCCAGACTTCAAACCAAAGACTTGAAGTGAACTTCAGAGCACCTGTTGATGCTCTTGGATTTTCCAGCACCTTGTCCCTGCTGGGTTTGGCAGCTGCTGAATTTGCTGGGATGGCTCCCATGGCTTTGGGGTTGTAGGGCAAAGATGCAGATCAGAACAGCTCTAGGCACCTACCAGGACATCTGCATTTTTGGGTGCTACTTTAAAATAATTTTGGTGATTTATTTTAATCCTGATAAGGGAGTATTTGCTGGGAAATGATAAACATGAGCTTGGAGTATTTGCTGAAGGTCACATTCTCACTCAGCAGAGCTTCTGGTCAGTGAAGAAGGAATTGAGAGCTCCAGAAGATTACTGCAAGCTCACATTTACCTCTGGAAATCCTTTTCCTCCTAGAAATCACAAGACATTCCAAGAAAAAAGCCATCAAAACATATTAGGGAATGAAATAGAGGTGTAATGGGTCTGGATTAATTCTTTAGCCAATCACATTACGATGTCACGTTATTTACATCCCTTAAATGTCATTTGCCACAAATATTCCCACAGGGAACTGAGCTTTCCTCGAATATTGTCCAGGATTAAGAGCTGAAGTTCCTGGGTCAAATGATTTACTGTCAATGAAAACACCACTCAGGATATACGGCTTGAAAATCCATTGTTAATTAACAGCATTCAATTCTTAATTGTCTTCGTACCAATTCAGTTGAAATCATTGACACAAAATACATTGTTAAACTGCTTAATCAATCATTGTAGAAAAATAGAGGTGTTTGATAGGGACATTCTAGTACAAAGTTTACGTGAAGCTTCCCCGTTGAAAGCTGTGGGGGCTTCTCTATTTTTTCTTTTTTTTTTTTTTTTTTTAAAGCTTATGTTACAAAAAAAAAGAGATTTCATAAACTTTACAGTCCGTACTACATGGATACCAAAGACAAGAAAATACAGGGGGGGAGAGAGAGAAGGAGACAGAACACACACACCTTAAGCTGCAAGTGCCCTATTCACAGAAATAAAGCTTACACATGCGCATGCCCCAGTGGCGGAAAGTCTCTTTTTCCGTGCTGAAGGACACAAAAGAAAGGTTTCCTCAGGGCCCTGAGCTGCTGTTGCAACCAACACAAATCTTCTCAACCTGCAGCGACGGCTTCCGGAGCGGCCCAGTGAATTCTGAGGGCCAAAAGCAGGTTTATCCTCGGAGGGGAAGCTTCGCTTTCAGCTCGCGCACCTTTGGCGGGAGCGACACGCGCGGGCGGCTCCGCGGCACCGGGCTCGTGCTGGAACCCAGCTCTTCCAGAGGGGTTGTGGAGCCACTTTTCCCTAAAAAACCCTCATCACCCCTCGTGGGGAGGCGTGAGGATGGTGATGGATGGGCTGGAGCACGGGGCAGCCACTGGTGCTGGGGCAGGAGGACGAGCTTGGGAAGGGCTGTGGCTGCTGTCTCCCAGAAGTGTCTCCAACCTTCAGTGAGCAGCCAGAACCACCCACCATTGAGTGGAGGGACCAAAATCCTCACCCTGCACCATTCCTTGCGTCCTGGGAAAGCCTTTCGGGGGAAAATGGTCAGCGCTGAAACCAAAATACATCTTCCCATCCAGCCTGATCTGCCCTGGTGTGCGACCCTTCCATTCCCCAGGCCCTGCCGTGCCCTCCTGGCCTGGAGGCCCCCCCAGGCCAGCCACCCTCTCTGAAAATTAGCAAGGGGCAGTTGTACCAGCAAAATAAACAAATAAATAAAATTTATAAAGGAAAAGAGGTGTGAATTTAATGCCAAAGCTATATCACAGTGCAAATTTTCCACCTGCCCAAGTTTCTCCTGAGGTTTTTTTTTTTAAATTTTTTTTTCTCTTTTATTTAAACTTAAATTTTTCTGTACCAAAGGAAAAAAAAAAAAAAAAGAAAGCTTCAGATTCTCTTCAGTGTTTTCTTTCTTCCCGGAGTAGGCAGGCATGAAAAAAAATTCCAAAATTAAGGCTGCAGCTTCCCCTCCTTTGCTGGCAGGAGTGCTGTTGGTGGTGGGGCTGAGCTCCCCCACTGCCGTGGAAGCGATGCAAGTTCTCTCTGCCCCGTGGATGGAATGTCCAGGGTTTTCCAGGGATTTACAACAGCCAAGGAGCCACCTAAGGTGGGGAAACCCACTGAGGAACCGCTCCCCTGAGCGGCGGTGGCAGGATCCGTGTGTTTTCCTGGGAATCCTGGTGGAAGGACACCCCCAGAGATGTTGTGCCCCCCGCGCCTCAGCACCAGCAAATTGCAAATTTCACGGATTCCAGCTGTTTCCTTCCCAGCTGAAGTTGCTGAAATCTACTGGCTGAGACACAACATTCATTTTTCAATGGCTTGTGTGG
>WAAE01010811.1:0-36300 GCA_013400495.1 Nicator chloris
CATCCCTGGAAATGTTTAAGTCCCCGCTGGATGGCGCTTTGAGCAACCTGGTTTATATTTAAAGTGTACCTGCCCACAGCACAAGGGTTGAAGCCAAATGATCTGTAAGGTCCTGTTCAACCCAAACCATGATTCTATGAGCTGGGCTTCTTAAGCTGGACTCCAGCAATGCCAGAATAGCTGACAGTAAAGAGCTGTGCAAAGACATCATCTTTGAAATTAAAATAAGATAAAGGAACTTTGGCATACATTGTTACATGTACCCTATAAACTCAGAGATTTCAAGCAGACCACACCTTACCTAGACAGGGGCAGCAATCATGAGATTTGTTCTGAAAAGGCTGGCACCCACAGCACCCAGGTGTAGACTTACTAGCTATTATTACAAGCTAGTATGTATCAAATATCTGATAATCTAAAAAGATTACAACCTACTTCTAGAGGCATGTCAAACCTTAGCATATGCTGTGCGTTTATTTACAGGTTAGAGAAAAGTAAACCAATGTAATAAACAAAGGCGCAAATGTTTGTACAAAAAAAAGCATCATTAATTTTTACTGCCAAATCAAAAAGAAACTGAAGTTAAAACAAGATATGGTCAAATAATTAATAAAAGTACCTCTCACCACCCAAGAAGGCCTAAGTACCTTGAGCACCAAGAACAAAAAGCAGCTGGTATTGTTAGGCTGTGAGACACTCAAAAAGGATAACATGCAGCTATACAATGCCTCCTCATTAGGACCCTTTACAGTCATCATAATCATCATGAGCATAGCAAAATTGTAAGAATCTAGAGCCATCTAATCAAGAATTCACACAGAACTAATCCAGTTGAATAATTCAATATACAGTTCATTCACTATATACATACACAGTCTGGAACAACTGGAATCTAGCCCACAAGTGGAATACTCAAGCACTGTATTAACGCACAGATCAGGGCAGAAGAATTATAAAGCTCTTAAAGTGGACTGAACTTTTGAAATTATTTCATTAAATAAATTCATTAATTTAAGTATGTAAAGAGCAGAGGTAAATGAGAACAACCTAACTGGTAAAAGAGAACAAAAGCCTCTCTTAAGAAGCTATGTATATACAGTTGCCTGCTCCTGAAATCTCACCTTACTGCATGGTTTAAGTGCACAGAAGGTAGAAATGTTGAAGGTTAATTTTCACAGCACTTACCATTAACAATATCTCCCTCCTGCAATGGCCTCCTGTCAGGAATTCCATGACAGATTACTTCATTCACTGACGTACAACAAGACTTGGGGAAATTATAATAATTCAAAGGGGAAGGATAACAATTCCTTGCAATACAAGCCTAAATAGAGAAGATACAATTTAAACCAATAAGTTTTGTACAAAGAAAAAACACAGAAAAACCATATGTACAACAGCTTTACAGTAAGAATGATAGGCTGAAAAGCAGTGACTCTTGAAAATAAGATTCTTTAAGCATTTCTTGGCAGTGTTCTCATTAAGCCTTGCATTTCTTACCAGGAAGAAATTAAAACTACTCTAATTTTGTTTCCACTAATTTTCATGTTTGACTGTGAATGGTGAGATAATCAGGTCTGAAACAATGCATGGCAAAATTTATTCAGTTTTAAAAAGTCATTTTCAATTACCACTTTTAAGCACCCAGTCCAAGATTTTTGCAAGACACACAATCTAAATAAAATAATATTTAGCACTCTTTCCCCCAGCTTTAAAACCTTAAGCTGCTTCCCTTGCACTGTAATAACATTTTTGTATTTTTGCAAAACTGACACATTTCATATATACTTACACATACATACATACACATACTTTGTGACATACTGAGTGAAGTACTGAAAAAAAATATTGCCTTAACATTTTTTTAATTTAAAAAAATACTGTTTTTAAAACTGCAAAATACCAATTAGGGGTACCACTCAGTATAAACGACCTGCCAAAAAGTCCATAAACTGCTCAGGAGGGGTAACTCCATGTTAACTACTAGCTGTTCATATCAGACATTATGCCAAAGCAAGTAGTTTGGTGTTTAATGCAGTTCAACAGAAGTCTCCAGCCTAATGGAAGCAGACAGTCTTGGCTCAACAGCTGCAGATGCGGATAAAAATAAAGCTCTCTAACAAACTTAACTATACCAAAATTGTTTCCTTTCCCACAATGCACAGAACTGGCCTCAAGTACCAGATTACATGATTCATAGAGAAGACAGCAAAGAAAAAAATTACCCAATTCAAGTATCTATGGAAGGTTAAGGCAGGAAGATTCTTGAGTGTGTTTTTTAAATACTTCCCTGGACTGTGGCTTTATTTTGTCAGACTGCGTCAAACATCTTGTTCCAGTTCTCTCTGAGGCATCTCAGTTCTGATTCCCAATCATAAATAATTTAACTTTCTCCTCTATATGTCTTAACCAACCACAGAGAGTACAGGAAGCCCATGGCCTACAGATGTTGTTCTTTAAATAATGGTATCTGTGGAGCAAAAAGGATTTAGAAGAACGAAAATAATATGATGTTAACAGCGAAAGCAAGTGAAGAATCTTAGAAGAAATCTGAAGCCAGAAATATGGAAGCAGCTGATACAGAGACAGGCCCAGGAGTTTCTAAATCTGTTTGAACCTACCACTGCACTGTAGCACACTTCTGCCACCTGCACTACCCAGCAGCTTCCAACTGGGAAACAGTTTAAAATAAAGAAATGGAATTCATGCAACAAAGAAAACCACACAATAACCATTTAAAAACAAAGAGATAGAAGAAAACACTTATGAACACCAGAAGAATAATAAACTAATCTTACTAAATGGACAGCATGATCAATTTCTTCAGTAGTTACTCCTGGTTTCACCATCATGGCAGCAACATCCAATACTTCTCTAGCAAGCTATAAATGAAGCAATTTAAAATTTAGAACAGATTTAAAATTGATCTATTGGTGTAATTTAAGTTGATTTAAAGTAGGCCAGGACTACTCTCTACAAGATTTGTAACCCATTTTTGACAGCTACACTGAGATCACCAGGAAAGCTGTGTGGAGTTGGGCTCTAGAAAGACTTTGAGACATCTCCAGGTCATGTACTCAGCTGCCTCTGTGAGAGCTGAAAATACCCCAGTTAAGGTTAGGACCACATTTTCCTTGAATGCCATAATGTTAAATCAGACTACCTAAATACATTTCAAGGTTTGACTTTATGCACAAGGAAGTGATTACAACTGAACAGCTCTTTTTCAAAAATTGTTAGGGATGGGGCTTTGTTTTGCTTTTTAGTTTTTACTTAGTACCAACTCCAGGAGAGGAAAAAGTTCTCATTTATGCACTATAAAACATATTCTTAACAGTAACGTGTCAGGCACAGATTGTCTTACTACTAATAACAAATGCAGGAAACAGATAAAAGTCATCCTTCTGCTTGCAAAATACTTCACTGGGAATTGGGGTCACAAGAAGAGACAAAGCCAGAAAACATCAAGCTTCCCAAACTATTTTTCAGTGCTCTAAACTGGTTTGAAAGTTTGCACTCTTAAATGTGCTGTGACAAAGTGGTAAAATCATTAGAGATTTTTAAAGAATGTAAAGGCATCTTGTGTAAGAAAAATCAAAACCCCCTTACCCTACACACTACTCTCATCCCCTCTATATCCTCAGATGACAGTATTTTTATTTGAGAGGTTCCTTTCAAAGCTTGTTCTGATTCAGACATTCCTGAAAAGAAAAAAGGGACAAGATTTAAAAAAAGAAAGAAAAAACTCAATGTTATATAGGTGATGATTGCTACACATATCCAATCCAGGAACTTCCTTAGCTTACCCAGGGCAATAGAAGTACAGGCTTTCTCACCATAGCCTAAAGTAAGAAACCCACCAAGCCATAGTATTATCATCATTACTCAGATTAATTGGAATTCATAAGCCTTCCACAATACCATAATGCCCCATGTGCTCAGGAAGCCCATTCACTTACTGCATAAAATCATCATGTACAACTAGTCAAAACACAACTTTAAGTATCAGGTTTACAAGGAAGTTATTTTATTCATATTAAAGTATTTCTCAGCTGCTCTTAGAAAATAATTAGTGAAAACTACATTCTAAGTCATAAAGAGTTACATGAGCTTGGGAATATATCTGGTTATACTACTGCAATAATCAGCTGACAAAAACATGTAAATTCTTCCTATCAAATTCTGAGCAATCTCAGCTTTATAGATGAGCAACCCCCTAAAATCCAGTATTTTGTATTGTTTTAATATTTAGACTCTTTAAAAATTACCTATGGAATACCTTAAGATTAAAAAATAATGCCAACAGACTTAATAGCAGGCTTTTGGGAAAATGCAAAGCCCCAATACTGGTATAAAAAGGGGGAAATAACAATCCAATAAGCAAGTAATTCTGAATGCATTTCCTCTCTGTCCAAAACCAGCTGGAAGTCATACACCAGTTTTCTTTTGGGGGATGCACACTGCAAGGTTTCTTGGTTTTGTTATAAAATAATACATTTTCAACAGATACACTGATGCCACAAAGAATGGTTTAGCAGAATTCATCTGTGACAGTCAACTGATTGCTGTTTGTTATCAAATTAACAACAGAACTAGGACTTGTATGTT
This sequence comes from Nicator chloris, assembly GCA_013400495.1. Classification (NCBI taxonomy): domain Eukaryota; kingdom Metazoa; phylum Chordata; class Aves; order Passeriformes; family Pycnonotidae; genus Nicator; species Nicator chloris. The sequence continues at coordinate 4,609 of WAAE01010811.1, forward strand.
TGAGATTAAAAAAAATCCCAAACCAAATTAACTAATTCCTAATTTCCTGCACACCTCTGAAAGACAACGCATTACAAACTTTGAACTTCCAAAAAATACTTGCAACCATGTTTTTTTAAAAATCAGTAAGTTACTTTGGGGAAGAAGTAAAGTGAAAACAGATAAAAGAGGTTCCCTTCTCCAGTATCTCCTTGATGCTTTAAAAGCTTTTTCAATTTAAAGGAAAATAGAGGGGAAACATAACATTCAAACTTGTGATTTGTTTCATGTTACCTAGTGGGTGATCAGCATAATCTGGTCTCTGAATGTAACTTGGCACAGGTCTTGTTGGTGTCTAAATAAATCAGAGGAAAAGCTGGTTAGGTTGCAAGAACAATTATTATACTCACAAAAACAGTGTCACACAGCAAAATTAAATACAATATGAAAGATGGCTAAGTCCATTTAGAAAAAGTTGCAAATTATGTAAACACTCCCAAAGTTCCCAGTTTCATTCCCAAACATTCTGTTGTTACTCTCTATTGCTATCATATTACACAACTTTTAATAGTCAACTGCACAGCTTTCTAAAAAAATCCAATTTTTATTGTCAAGTCAATCAAACTAGTTTTGTAATGTATTATGCCTTATTGTAGTGGTTTTTTCTGCTGCTTTCCAGACTGCAAATGCACTGGTTCCAAATACATCCCTCTTTTCTTTAGCAAGATTGCTACTTCTGATTATCACCTTAGTCAAAATCTCTAATTTCATTTGCATCAGTCTCAACAGCAGTCACAAGACAAAAAAGCCAATGTTCAGAAAGAACACAACTAAATTACTTACCCAGTGATATATCCCAAACAGCCTTTTCTACAACAATACTAACAAAGACACATGGACTCAAGCTCTCCTAATCTGTTTTCTAATGAGCCTGTAACAGATGGAGAAGACTAGAGAGAGGATGCCACTGGGGCAGCTTTTCTAGCACAGGCCAATTAGAAAGGACACATATAAAGAAAATGCCATTATTGCTGTAAAGAAAGTTTCAGCTTACTGCATGTATAAACTTCTACCAATTTAAAAATACAGTTACATCTGTATATACATATAAACATATATATGTATGTATGTATATACAGTTATAGGTCATCATCTTCTAAACCCACCTTTCACAACCAAAGACCTCACTGACCTCTGCTGATTCTTCACCATTCCAATGCTGGAGATTACTGTAACCTCTGTTCGTTCAGCTGTTCACCAGTTCACTCACCAGGTTATTTTAAACCACTTACATAACATAATATAAACCCATTTATTTAAATTCTAAATTAATTCACCTGAGCTTTTCAGAAACAGACTGCTCCATAACAGCAAGGACAACAAACAGCTAGGAAACATCATCTGAACTAGCAGTAGCTTTTTAGCAGAATAAATGTCACAGTGTACATCCAAATGGTATGAGTTTAAGCCTGTTACTGATGCTCACAGGCACTCTCTTAATTATAAATATACCAGAAGATAGAACAAGTTAAATTAAAATGAACCATGACAAAGACAGCCATGCATGTCCTTGCCATTGGGTTCAGGTCAAGTAGTTCTCTCAGCTAAAATGTGAGAGGTCATCAGGTCAGGAGTGGTCCCTTGGTTGCTACAAAATGTAGCAGTCCTGGAATAGAGTGGCACCTCTTGCTTACCAGTGGATAGTGTGGCCTGAGTTTCCCAGTGTATCGATAACCAGACCAGGGATTTGTGTTAACATCGCCTTCCAGGCTCCAGGAGGAAACTTCACGCTTAGCTTTTTCATCTTCTGAAAAGACAAGAAAACGGGCAGAAAAAAGTTGCAGCAGCAAAATCTCTCCTACGAAGAATGAGAACTGTGGGGTCTAGAAAGTAACTTAGAAGTGTGTAAGTCTAGACCAGACTCTGTTTGGCATTTTAGATACTGATATATGAAAGTGTAAATAGCAGTTATCATTTTGTATTGTCCATTCCAAATTCACATTCTTCCTACCCTATTTAATAGCAAACCGGGGGATGTCAGGACTGAATGCACAAAGGAACTGTAGTAATTAAGTTGTTCTTCATTTGTAGTTTTATAAGGCAGTGCTTGTTTTCATTCCTGGGAAAAAAGCCTGTTTGTACAGAGGCACTCACTATCCCTTCAATTAACACCCTTGCACGGCAGATGAACGCTCCTTCCTTTCTTGTGATCTCCCTCAGCACTCAGTGACCAAAATGACCTGAGGTGGAAGGGAGGCCATCCAACTGTCAGGCTCAACACATGGAGGCTGCTACCCTCCAGAGTTGATGAAGAGCATGCAGATCACCCCACTTCTGCAGTTCAGGACAAGCAGTGCTCATACCTTTGAAAATGGTCCCCAACTGCTAGAGCTTCTCAGCTCTCTGAACCTTGTGAAATTCAGGACTCACATGGTGCAATGACTGACTTCATTCACAAGTAACACATTCTTACAAGGGCAAATTGAAGGTGTTTACATAAAGGATTGAAACAAGCAGATCCTGAGCAATACCAAAAGGAGAAGTATTTACTCAGAAAGAGAAGGCAAGGGTTGAGAAAGAGCACAGTAACATTAATCTTTAACTCATAACTGGATAACTTGTTTGTTTGCTCTTTTTATATCTCAGAAGGATGAAGAGGTAGCAAAAGGTCTGCCACTGGACGCCCTCATGTCAATTCCTCAGAGCCTCTGTGGCTGACATCTGAGCCATCTGCTCAAATGACATTCAATTCAGATGAAACTGAGAAATAACAATTTAAAAGTCCAAACCTGTTCATATTCACACAAATTAATAGGATACAGAATGCAAGTGTGAACTATTAGATCCCTACACTGGGAAGGCAGAAAGAAGGAAAACATTGGTAATGGTCTGTACTATTCCAACCTATTTACCATTCAACATTTCTCATGGAAAAAGAAGCTTTACTGGGTTTTAGGAAAGGAGGTAAATTATTTGAGGATGTGAGTTTCTGCCGTATCACTTTTTAATCCTATCTCCCTTTTCAGCAGGGCTTAATGAAGACAGGCAGGGTGGTGGCAGGGAGGAAGTAAGGGGGCAGAACTGAGGTCTGCCCTCTCCTCTTTGGTTTTAAACTCATGGGTTATTTTCACTACTCAGATAAAGTAGAATCTACCAGTCTCCTAGTATTTCTGTGCCAGAGCTACCAGCTGTCACTAAGGCACACAGATACTCTTACTACCTTGAACTGAACTCAGATAAATCCTAGCTATGATACATCCTCTACCAGTGGCTGCACCATGCACACAAGCATTCTCCCTTTTTCCCCAAAAATGTACAGAACAGCTGTACTTTGACTCACTTGTGTTCCAGCAAGAGTCCAATCACAAAGACTTTGCAAGAACCTTTCCCACTGTACTGCCTTTGACTGCAATAGACATTGAAATGTATGAAGGAACACTGCCTTACAATAGTGATTTATTATTCTCCTTGCCCTTTATTCCAGCACCCCTCTTTCTGTGTTCACATACCTGGCAATGTAGCTCAAGCAATAATTCATGCAAATAGAAAAGTGAACAGAAACAAACACTTCTGTGAACCCCTGCCTCTGGAATTTTACACAGCACTTTAGATTGTCACGAAATTTACACAGTTTCAGATATGCATCATCCAGTGCCAGGTATCTTGGAGAAAAACCCAATTCCTAGCCAGAGAAGCACAGAGCAGTTGAGGTTGGAAGGGACATCTGGAGGTCATCTGGGCCAATCCCCAGCTCAAGCAAGGCCACCTAGAGCTCACTGCACAGGACAAAACCAATTCAAAAGCAATATGAAAATGCATTTTAAAAAGTAATGTACTTACTTGCTTTCTTGTGTAGTAACTTGTGAGTGGCCCAGCTTCCCTTAAAGCATTCCTAGAATTGCAAACAAAATGTATAAATACATGTTTTAAGCGGTATTTACACAGACAGGTAAAAAAATAGAGAAGCAAATGTATTTTAAAAGAAAGCTGGAAGACTGTTTTTATTAACCCTTGTAGCAATATGCAATAAATGCTACTGTAACTGCTAGTCTTAGCAATAGAAAATATGACATTCAAAAGTTTACAAACCAGAATAGGCAGAAAGAGCACAGCCAAACAGACAACACCCATGGCAGTGAAATACACTGATATAATCCTATATATTATTGACCCCTTATCATTTTAATGAGTAACTAAACACGATGGTGGCTGCAGGTTGGCTGAAACAGTCTGTCTCTGTGCCTGATCTTACAGCGCTGCAGTGCACAGCAAGGTCCTCCCTTGACTCCTACAAGCCATCTCCTCCTGCTAATTGCATCCCTTTGCCTCCTGCTCCAGCACAGGAAAGCAACAGAGGCCAATTAGAACAACCACAGCGGAACTAATGAAGTAGACTAAAGGGTGGAAATGAGGGCTACTGAATGAAAATAGGAAATTGAAAAAGAATTATTGAGAAAGTTGAAATGGAAATCAAGAAAAGAGTGAGTCTCGAGGAGTTTGGTCTTTTCTCTTCTTCCCAAGCACAAATAGAGCAGTTCATGCCAGGAACAAGAATCAGCAAAGGGGCAGATGGAAATGGCTAGCAGCTGGAGAATATAGAAGGATTAAGATGAAGAAAAGACATGAAAGAAAAGAGATTTAAGTAAAAAAGCTGCAGAAGGCAGCATTAAAGGTGATCCTTTAAGGTGCTAATTAGCAAATTACTTGGGTTTGTAGCAGAAATTCTAAATCAATGGCTATGTGCACTCAAAACACCCATTAAGAAACTGCTAATTCAAATAATTGACAATTACAGCTGAATTTTGGAAGAAAGAGGTAGGAAGCAAACCGCTTTTCTTTTTAAGGAAAAACAATACTAATGCTGAATCATCGCTGTAAAACTACCATCCAGAGCCAACAACTGATTCAACCTAAAGTTTACAACACTCAACCAGTCCAAGACAACACATCTGCAAACTAAGCCCACCTTCTAACATTCTACCCTTGCTTCAGGGTTGCTCTCAAGAGCGCTCTGAGCTGTCAGCTCCCGTTGAGCCATTTTCTCCCTCCTCCCTCATCAGTCTTGCAAGCAGCAGTTACCAAAGTGCACCCACAAACACACAGGACAGTGGTGCACAAGTACACCTACATTCAGAGACCTGCTGTGTGTGTGCTGTTCCCCTCACGACCAGAAGCAGTTGCTCGTTGTGTTCTGCTACCCCACACACCAGGAGTGACTCCGCTGCCAGGAGCTCTGGCAACACTTCGATGACCAGAGAGAACGACACTTGCAACAGCAGCCCAAGGTTTTGTCACACTTATGTAACCCACTGCACACACAGACCTTTGCACTGCACTGTTCTCTGCTGGGGAGCTGGGAGAAAAGGAACAGGTTTTAACTGAGGCCTGTTTTAGCGAAAAAAAAATAAAATAAAATTTTTTAAAAATCTAAAAATGCTATTTCAAGGACACTGGAAGCACCAGTATGGTTTTAATCCCCTTTCATACACGAGGTCTTTGTTCTGAAGCATAAGAAGGATTACACAACTAAGGACTTTTAGCAGCTACCAAGTCTGCAAACCTAGAATCCACTGTTTTCAATATAAAGTAGTATTTGGGGAAGACACACATCAGCTGTGGTAATTACTGATTGTAGTTCATTCTCTGCTTTCCCATGAAATTTTGGGGGATGTTCTCCAACACTCTTGCTTTGTCCTACACCAGCAGCCTTTCCTCTTTGCTGGCCCATACCAGAAAACACAGGGCAAACACAGCACCAGGGACAGTACCATAACCTGAGTGGCTCCATTTTGGCTTTTTATTTCCTGCAGCTGTGGACAACCTATGATTCTGCATAAGGCTGCCATATGCCTCCCAAACACGTTTCCCAGATTTTACTTGCCCTCTATCTCCAGAGGAGCAGCAGCTCTGCCAGAACTCCTGGGGCACAGCTCCAAAGCTGCTGAACCCCAAGACAACCCAGACACATGCACCATGTGCACATCCATCAACTGCAACAGGCACACACAGCAAGGCCAAAGCATTTTTGTGAGCAGGGGCTGTTACCAGTGCAATGTACAATCAATGAATCTCTATGCCTTTGTCTGACACTTCTGGAAGGCACTCAAAGGATATGCTGCACATCCCCCTACAGCCCATCTATTTTGTGTAGGAGCAGTCATATGCTTCCTGTGAGCATTGGACTTACCGGGTACATACAAATTATTTATATTCAACAACCTACTGCACAAGCACCACACTGCACTTGACTGCAGAGCTCTGCCTTGGCAGTTCCACACAAAAATACAGCAGCTGCTATCTCACAGGTTGGAGAATCATAGCTCTGGCAAGAAATCACTACCAAAGTATCACTGCACATTGCAAACTCCCTCACCTTCTATACCGCAGACTTCCCAACAAGCTGTGGAAGAAACCTCCTCTTTCTCTCCATCTGGGCCAGTTTCTGGAGTATTTTCTGGAGAAAATTACACTTTTCACTCAGCCTTCTCCTGAAACATGTATTTCAATCTTGCTATTACCATTCCTGTCTCAACAATTCTTCTGTGTTCCTACGCCCTACCCAGGTTAGGATAGAAAATTTTCAATGACTAAATAAACAAAATCCAGGGAAAAAATACCCAGGGTGATCTTTAATATTAAAATGAAGAAAATAAAGTTTTTTCCAGATACAATGAAAAAAGGAACATGTAACACTGCATGGCTGTATTTTAAAACATTAAATAGCTTCAGGGGGAAAGTACACAGGAACATCAAGAATTTGGCTTCAAGTTTCTTGGAAGACTTCCTGGGTTTCATTTCAAGCACTACATTTTCTATTAGCATGCCCAAGATTAATATCCCCACCCTTCTCACCTAAAGCATTTTTCTTTTTATTGCATGTGACTTTTATGCCTCAATTAAGACATGTGGAAACACTGAAGAGGACTGTACAAGAAGAGAGGTCAAATGTATGACAAAAAAGAAAGCAGAGGGGTAATCCTTGACTTGTTTAGAGCAATCCTGGGTACAACTATTGTATCAGTAAGAAAAATATAAATGTGTCTTCTAGACAGAGGCTGTCAACATATTAAAACCTTTAACAACATTTCTGGCTGCAAGACATTCTTAAGCCAATCCCACTGGTTTTGTGTTTAGAAACAAGTTCAACCTAGTGTTCACCAGAATATATCAAAAGGTAAACAAAAGCACAACCAGCATTACTATTTGGAAAGATTCCTGCTGCATCCCTTTGTGGAAGCTGTGTTATTTCTGAAAATGATTTTTACCTTAATGACTCACCCAATATCAACAGAGTCATGTGGCATAGCAGCATTTGTTTTATAGTATGGTGTATTTTCACTGTGAACACACTGATCACTACCAAACACTTTGAGGCGGGTTTTTTTAATCAACCATTGAGAAAACAAACCCCTTTAAAACAGTTATTAGAGTAATTAGGGGGGAAAAATGCGCTATTTTATTGTCATCTTTACCGTAACAACAGAAAGCTTTTTGTTCGTTCAGTTCATGTATGCATACAATCTGATTAAGAGGTGGGAAAGTACAGCCAACTGCAAATTCCAGAGGAGAAAAGGATGCTCAATCTAGATTAGGATATTACTACACTACAAACCTCTGTATAGCACAGACATAACAAACTAAATTTAAAAAAGCTATCCAGAGACAGGGATGCCCCATCCCTGTGTTCACAGCCCGGGTGGGTGGGGCTCTGAACAACCTGGTCTTGTGGAAGGCATCCCTGCCCGTGGCAGGGGGTTGGAACTAGATGGTCTTTAAGATCCCTTCCAAGCCAGGTCACTCTGTGATATCCAAGCCCAGGAAGCTATGCAGGCACCACAGTACAGAATTCAAGGCTTGCTGATAGACTGATTTCTGAACTGTATTTGCATGGGAGTAGCTCATTTCAAGTTAACTCTGGCAACCCCTCTGTCAGCACTCCAACTTGTGTCCAACTTTCACTGAACTACCCCCTCCATACTCTATGGTCACTGTTTAGAGCCATTGTGATGAATTTCAAAAATTACCTACTTTACAGGAAAAAAAAAAAGATCGTTGGAATTAAGACTGTGAGGACAGACTGTCTGTCTCTTTGCATGTCATTATACCTTGAACCGCAATGGACAAACATCTAGGAAACAGTGCCAAGCAGCACATTGTATTTAAAAATATTCTGAGCAATCTTTTTAACAGAATTTACAAATGTCCTTTAGAATGTAAAACTGTCTGGGGCTTAACCTGAGACCATGCCATTTTGCATAATAAGAACTCATTTTTAACCAAATACCTTAAAGATATGCAAAACAGAAGACAAAAAAACCCCTGAAGTACAGCATTTAGCTTAATACCAGGCTATCAGTTATATATATATATTAAATACAGTACAGATTAACTCACATTTTATCTGTAAGTACAAGTATGTTGAGGTGTTAATAGATTTGATGTTAAGTGAAACAATTGACTCTTTTCAGCACGCTGAAATCCTTCTAGAGCAGTACAAACCTACAGAGACAGCCTCTGGTCTGAAAAGCTCCGTAATTCTGAAAATTCCCAAACTAGCCTAAGCAGCATACATGAATAGTCATGTTTTCAGAAGAGTCGAGTATGTGTTTTCAGATTCCACTCCAAGAGAAGCACCTACATACAGAACCTGGGTATCAGCAGGGTTGACTGACTTTCTCCTTCATCTAAGCCCTGATCTTACCCTGAGACTCCGGGGTGCCTCATGACCGAGCCCTTCCTTTGAGGAAGGGACTGCATTTTGCAGCTCTTCAGATTTACAGAAATATACAACTGATTTTTGAGAGTAGTGAAGGAACAACAGACCAGAGGAATTCCAACTGGACTATCCTGTCAGTACATCGAACACTAGCTCAGCAAGTCTGCTTACAGGAGTCTGAAGTTTTACTTTCATAAAGTCATGAGGGCTCAGCTTTTATACCTCACCAACAATCAGGTGCTTACCTCAGACATAGGTATTCATGGTGATTTATTAGCAATTGAGAATGTCAGCTTCCTGAAGAAGGAAATCTGATTTTCTAGGAGATGGTACCAACTGAGTGCCATTTATGCCTGAGGAGACTCCTATGTGCTGCAGTTGAATCCAAGCAGCTGGTTTCAGCCTATTTCAGGCACAAAGAACAGTGAACCAAGGATGAAAGGCTGCACTGATGTCCTGTGGTCTGATGTGAGAGAGGACAAAAAATAGTTTCATCCAGGTCCATTGTTCCCTGCTCCCCATCCCCAACACATTAACAGTGAAAGGAAACAGCAAAGCAGGAGATGGGACAACAATCTTCTCTACAGGTCCACAATTTTTCACTAATTACTGTGACCTTGAGCATCCATCCAAAGCAGTCAAGGGCCCAGGCTGAGTGTCAGTGAAAACGTGCCTTCCAGAAAGCAGTAAATTGTATATAAACTCACTGGGAGAACAAAACAGCACTTCCTTCCTGTCACCAGAATTTAACAAGTCATGCCCCACTTCAGATATCAAGAAGTATCAAGACATCCTAGGAGGCACCCACCAGTGCAGGAGAGATGCTGCCCCTGACTGTACAGTTCAGAGAAACTGCTACCCCTTCAAACACCTCAAACACACAGGGCAGAGTCACCATACAAGCCCAGTCCTCACTTCTGACTCCATAACCAGACCACTTCATACACCTGAGGCTGACAACACAAGGGCACACAAAACAGGGAGGGGCAACACTTCTCCTTGAGTAAATTATGACTACTATTATGATACAACCCATGGCCACCAGCTCCCGAGATAAACAAAAATGGCAAAGGCCAATGACTTCAGAGTAAGAGAATGTTTCCAGTAAGTGTCTACAAGTAGGTATTTCTGAATTTGGCTGGAGAAATGGCCTTGCACCAGCATCTAGTCCACATCACAGTAAACCTACTCTGTTTTGTCCAAGACATTTATATAAGTAGCATGAAAGAGGAAGTTTTTCACAAAAGCAACACAAAATCACTAATAAGTGATCCATTCACAATTAGAAGGCTCATATAAAAATGGTAACTGGAGATCTCAAGAACAGTCACTACTCTCCCCTTCTCTACCCTTCAGCCACTTGTAGAAGACATTAAAAAAATGCAAATTGTCTACTTAAACACAAACACTTTACGTATACTACACACAATGTACACGGAAGTGACCGTATCTGTAAGGCAGATTTCACAATAGCAAATTCATCTTAGCAAGAGAAATCTATACTGGAGATGTGATGCTGGACATCTGTGTGATTTCCACATTCAGAAGATAGACTGAATTACCATATCTCACCACAAGATGATAAACACACACAACACTCCAGTTACTCTCTAAAAAAAAGAAAACAAGACAGTGAAAAAAGGTAGCTGGTAGTGACAGTACTTTATTTACTAGCCTAAAATACTACTAAGGGTTAACAGCAGACAGAATCGCTCAGCAGAACAGTTCCTCTTGTTACACCCTGAAGTGAAAGGGAAAAAAAGCGCCAGGGTTCAACATACCACCTCAAGAGCTCCTCTGCCACTAAAAGCCATTTTACCTTGTCTCCATGACCAGTTCAAAACCTCCCTGCAAGGCCAGAACTCGGCCACATGGCCTTCTTTCCATCCATGACCCACAAGCACAACTATTATTTAGCAACTATTTCCAATGTGCCCAACAGCCAGAGAGGAAACAGCGTTGGCTTAAAGAAATCTCAGAGAACATCAAATGCCTCCAGCATAAGCATTTTCAGGGCATGTTGTTAAGGCGTATGTTTTGATGTGGAGAGGGAGAAAAAAATAAGTGACCAGAATAACACCCTTTCTCCAGGACAGGAGAAACACAAATGATAAATCCACCAGGGAAATCATTGTCTTGGTGCAATCTACTTGGGAAGTTCACTTCAATTCTCTATGCGCAGTCATGAGAAATAATTTTTAATCAATCTCCACACTACACTGAGATTCTCAGTCCTATACTTCCTATACCTCCTATACCTTTCAGTCCTGTACCACTTTTTTCTTAGCAAATGATATGTTAGTAACTTATAATCCAAACACATGGCTTCACATGGTTACCCTCCTACAGTAGTTCACAATTATCTGTTGCTTATTCTCAGCACTAGAGAAAATAAATTCCTATGAATTTGGTTTTAGCTCTGATTGGAGTTTTGGCTGTATGAAAGCGTCATTGTAGGCTTCCAAGCAGATTAATTACCTGGTGTCCATGCCCATACAGATGCTTTTACCTGTCAAGGAGACACCAAACAGCTTGTGGCTCCCAATCCACCCTCAGCCCAGAGGAAGTGCCCACACACCTGGCTAACACCAGTACATTCCATAAGGACAGGCAGACTTTATGGCTGAGCCAAACTGGGCCACAGTGGGCAAACCTGCTCTTCAGCAGCACACTTTCGAAATATTTCATGACCCTGCAGCGCTAAACTAGCAAAAAAACCACCCCAAAACAGATAATGCAACTGCTTTTACTCCATTTAAAAGAAAACTCTGAAGACCTCAGAAGTGGTTCACCAAGGAATCAGGGACAGCCTAAGGGAACAGGTAGAAGCGTGCATCCTTAGAAGGAAGGAAGGAATAGCACCAAGCCAGCCACAACACAGGCTGTGCTGTGAGGTGGAATAACATGCTAGGTCCACTCACTAGCTTATCTAGGAGTTATTTATGCATGCAAGACCAGAATGGAAAGAAAACCACCAAAGAGAGAATTCCAGAAAAATTTCACTGATGCTAACCGGTCCACTGCTGTCAGCTGAAACTTGCTGAAAGTTCAGAGAAAATAATAGTCTTTCACCAGCCATGTGCTTATTTGAAGGGGCAGCCAGGTTGTCACCAGCACCTCACCTACTCTCCTCACCCCAGGGCAGGACTGCAGCGCGTCTCCTCCTCGGCACACCCCGGGTGATGAGGAGAGCCGGAGCCTCGGGACAGTTCCGTGCTGGGCCCCACACAGGGTACTAAGCGGGGACTAAGGGTCCTTGCTACAGGATGAACATCGGGACTCTTCTCTCAGTGCATGACATTTTTTGCATGTCTTTAAAACAGGCTGTCACTAATGTCCCTCTCTGTAACACCTCCGAAGCACCTTCAGTGTGCTTACCCACATTCCTGATTGGGACAGCAAGGCACAGCACGCCCCAAGTCACTCAGTAATGACATGACTGGGATTCCCAGTTCAGTGTTTCATTTTCTAGGTAGGACAGCTTTACAAGCATGTAGTCAGTTATCCAGCTGCCTACTTTAACAAGCCAGGAAGTATTCCCAGTAAATCCCCTTTTACCTAACAACAGCAGCAGATATTTCAAAATAATTAAACTTAGTATATAGAAAACAAGAATCTCTGCATCCTATATAGAATTAGCTGAGTTAGAGATGGGAAGGAGGGGAGTGAAGATGTAACTGGAACTCTCCACACTCGCCTGTTTGTTCTCGTTAACAAATGGTTTTGTCATCACCAACTAATATTTGTATATACTAATGATGCATTTATGATGAGTTTTATATCAGACATGTCAAAACACACAGTAAAACACAGAGCAAATCCTAGAAGTTAACCACAAGCACCACGTGGCAACTAGAAACATAGAATTGCCAGAACAATTCTGAGTTGCAATTGCTCTAATTTGGCATCAACTCCCAGCGTAGGGCACAGAGACTTCAGGGGAAAGTACTAGAAACTGTGCAGTGGGTGTGTCACAAGTACCTGGGAAATCTTCCCCTAGTCCTATGCAAACCATAACTATCATCTTACGTACTGACTCAGAAAAAATTTCTTCCCAATTAATAAATTAATCTAGCTGACGTGACTGAATTATTTTCTTATGTTTATCTACAAAATTTCAATGACTTTACTCTGAATTATAATTGTGACAAGGAAAGCCAGTGTTAATATCTGAACTAAACACATATGTCCTCACTGCTTTTCACAGAGTAACACACAAAAAGTTCAGAGGTTTAGGCTATGTATTTTAGGAGCCATTTTAAAGTTAATTAAAAAACCCAAGAAAGACCAAAACAAACCCCCCCAAACAAAAAACACAACAGTCATCAGCCAGCTCCTTCTACTAAAGGACCACACTCTGTTACCACTGTGGCCTAGAGAATTTCACATTTATACGTTCAATTCTCACATTTATACGTGGGAGCTGACTGCCCTGTGACATGTGGCCTAACCTGAACCGTCCTGTTTGGCACCCTCAGAGTAGAACATCAAAGGACAGAGTGGAAAAAAAAAAAGTTAGGAATGAAAAGGGAATAATTAAAAAAAGGAAGAGTATAAAATAATTTTCACAGAAACTCATAACTTAAAGAAAATCTGTTTTCAGAGCAACAAGTCTCCCACTGTCTATCAAAGCCGAGCAACTCCAGAGCTGACGCCGGCAGAGAAACGCACCCGCTGGAATTTGATGAGCACGTCCTCACTTTGTCCCGCTAAGCCTTTATTTTTAAGGGGAGCACACGGACCACCCACACCTTCAGGCAGAGGAACATCCGTGCACCCCCTCACCAGCGCCCCGGCTGCGCTTTAGTGCCGCTGAGGTCCCGCATCGCCCGCGGCCACGAGGAGAAACCTCGGCCACCCGGGGCCGCCAGCCCGGCTCCCACCCTCCAACAGCCGAGGAACCGAGGGGGAACTTGGTGCGGGCTCCCTGGCTGGGTGCTGCTGCCTCAGGCTGGCCGGGAGCGGGCGGGCAGAGAGGCAGAGCCGGGCACCCCGGGCCGGGCCCGGGCGGCCGGGAGCCGGCGCGGGGAGCTGGATCCTGCGCCCGCCACACGCCCGCAGCGCCGAGCGAGGGGCTGGGCCGCGGGAAGCTCACCTGGGAGCAGAAGTAGGAGCCCTGGATGCCCAGCTTGAGGCAGGTGGGGCACTGAAGCTTGGCCTCGCTGCTGCAGCCGGCCGTCTCGCAGACTCTGCGGGTCTCCACCGCCGCCGCCATGCTGCCGGGCGGCCACGGGGGAGGAGCCGCCGCCCGGAGCTGCCGCCGGCTGGGGCGGGCGGGGAGAGCGGGACGGAGGGAGGGACGGACGGAGGGGGAGAGGGAGGAGGCTCCGGGGGCTGAAAGCTGCATCCAAGCCGGCCTTGAACGCTCCCAGTGATGGGCCATCCACAGCTCCCCTAGACGACGTGTGCCACCGCCTCGCCACCCTCACAGTAAAGGGGGTGTTTAGCCTATTTAGCCCAGAGAACTGAGGACTGAGAGGGGATCTCATAGATGTCTCAAAGGTAGGTGTCAGGAGGATGGTGTCAGACTCTCTTCAGTGGTGCCCAGTGACGGGATGAGGAGTTAACGGCCATAGACTGAAGCACCAGAAGTTTCACCTGAACATGAGGAAGGACTTCTTTACAATGAGGGTGGCAGAGCACTGGATCAGGCTGCCCAGGGAGGTCATGGACTCTCCCTCTCTGGAGACATTCCAGACCCAGCTGGACACATTCCTGTGTCACCTGCTCTGGGTGACCCTGCCTTGGCAAGGGGGTTGGCCTGAATGATCTCCAGAGGTCCCCTCCAACCCTAATTGATTCCGTGAAGAACTTCCTGTAGTTTTCATCTGCGAGGCTTTACAAGAAATTTTTCAAGTACATGTTCTTTATTATGGGGTGTGGGCTGTGGTATGTAGGTCTGTCTGTGTGGCTTATAACAATTCTTTCACTCTATTTTTAGCCCAGGTAAAACCATCACAAATTCAATATTCAGTAAGGCAGTAACTAAAATTAGAAAAAATAGGCTGTAAAGTCAAGGTGGCACTGTCACATGAAGGATGCTAATTGTCTTCCTGGAAAGAGAAAGATTAGAAACTAATGATCTGTCATAAAAGTAAATGTGATTAATGCACATATTATATTTCTCCTATTTGCATGGGTTAGAGAATGAAAAAAGATACTACCTGTGCCTGTAAAGATGACTCTGCTTATGTTCTCTGGGTACTGTCAAACCTAGTGTCAATGTAGAATCAGAGAGTTGTTAAGGTTGGAAAATACCTTTAAGACCATGAAGTCCAACCGTCAACATTACAGCACCACCATGTTCACCAGCAAACCATGTCCTCAAGTGCTATATCCACGTGTTTTGAACACTTCCAGGGATGGTGACTCTACCACCACCCTTAGCAGCCTGTTCTAACACTTTACAACCCTTTCCATGATGAAAGTTTTCCTCATATCCAATCTGAACCTCCCCTGGCACAACCTGAGGCCATTTCCTCTTGTCACTTGTTTCCTGGGAGAAGAGACCAACCCCCACTGGCTTACGGCCTCCTTTCAGGCAGTTGTAGAGAAAAATAAGATCCTCCCTGAAGCTCCTTTTCACCAGGCTAAACACCCCCAGCTCCCTCAGCTGCCTCTCACCAGAGTTGTGCTCCAGACCCTTTCCCACCTGCGTTGCCCTTCTCTGGACACACTGCAACGTCCTTTTTGTAGTGAGAGGCTCAGAACTGAACACAGGATTTGTGGTGCAGCCTCCACAGTATCACAGAGGAATGATCACTATCCTATGTGCTAAAACATCTCTAACTTAATATCAGTGCAAGACGCTTTTTACTGGTTTGTGTCAATAAGCAGTTGCTTTCAAAAAGAGCATGGGGAGATGCCTATTCAGTGGAAGAATAGCTGCAAAACACTTCAGAGCATGTATCTGCAAGATCCAGCCATTAGTACTGGGGTCCCACTCCTTGTTTAAATTCCAGCTGTCTTCCCACTGCTGGCAAGTACAGACTATGACTTCAGTTAAAATTTTCCGGGATGAGATTCTGTCTGTCTTTCTACTTCAGTGCCATTAACTTCAATTAAACTACACCAATCCTTATTCTGATCTTAGTACACAAAATATTCTCCTAATTTCCTGGCATCCAGATGACTCCCCAGAAAGCGTGAATCAAAATCCAAACTATACTCTCAGTATTTTCTGCAACTGTCATATTCCCCGTGGTCTTCTGTCCCCATCTTTAATAAAGAATAATAATAATTTAAAAATCTTTATCTCCTAGGCTTAGAGGTTAGGTGAAAATTTCTGCTTTTCCAGAACAGAAAAGCATACATCCTATTTTTTCAGAGTAAGTGTATTCATATAAATCTACTTGATGCATTATGATAGCATTAATTGGCAAAAAGTGGCTAAGTAGCCCAGCTGACAATAGGACAAGGGCAACAGATAAAGTGTATATCCAGGTTTGCTGTGTGATAAGCAGTTTCACTTAGCATGGCAAATTAACGGAAGGAATTTGATGCCATGCTATTACTGAAATGTAAGTTGCAGGTGGACACCTATGTTTCTAACAATTCTCACCTTCATCTCTCCAGTACCGATAATACTTGTATCAGCCTACCATTTGTAGAGACTGTGAATTCACTGTCAGAGTGAATTAGGAATGTCTCTAGGATGCCTGCAAAACACGAAGATTACAATCATTATTTTCTTAAACAAGTGAAAATAGCTGTGTTCTGGTTCATGCAGCTCATGCTGTGACAGTATTTATGTCCAAATTCTGAAGATAGGCAACCAACTGCCAACCAACATAATGAAATATCTTTAAAGGACACATCATTAAGTGCTTATTTTAACCTTCTTAAAGCAAAATGTTACCGAACAGGCAGAATCACTCCTTAATGACCCATGTTGCTAGCAGGTATTGTACTGTGAAAAATCAGTGCTGCTTTTCCAAGTAACCAGCAAACCAAGCTATCAAGCAAAGCAGGACAGGTGCCTTCATACACTTCAGTTGCCTCTTTGTTCCATTTAAGGAACCCTAAGGAGTTGCAGACATCATTTTCCTGGTTAAGCAGGGTTTGCAAGTACCTGTTGTCACTGACATGATATAAAAAATCTGAAGTATACTGGCTGATCTAGTTTCAGTGTCTCCTGCTTAAATGTCATCATCTGCTTCTTGGTGAGATTTCAGTACAATTGTTATTAATCATTTAGGCTACTTTACTAAATTTTATGAGCATCTAATTCACATTCAAATTAATATCTGAGTATAAATTCACAATTTATTCCTATTTTTGTCTTTCATCCTTACTAGGACAATGTCAGTATACACTTGTGCTCATTTTGTAGTGGTCAGCAAGGAGGCAGGTAAGGAAAAAAGAGGATTCCTGCTCTAACTAGTAGACAGGGTTCCTTCTGTTATTCAGTTTCATTTATTTGCTGTATTTCTGAAGTGCAAATTAAAGGCATGCTGTTTCCCTGCTTCCTTACACAAGCCAAGGATGCATGTATTAATTAAACAATTTAAATATAAATGTAATTTAAAGAACAGCAAGCCCCCTAACTGAGGAATTTGCAATCTTGTGTACTTGTCCTCCGCAGTCTTTGGAAAGAACACAGGCTGCAATGGCAGATCAGCCTAGAATAGCAAACCCTGAAGATTTGGCCTAGGATTTACTGTTGAAATGGTTTTTAAACAGTCCTACATCATCATCCCCATAGTAAAAATTATGTGGTTTCTGTGGTATTTCAATGCTTTTGTTTTCCAGTTTGGCCTTGATGTTCTGATTTAGAAAGGGAACCGACTCCTGCCTCCTGGAGGTCCATCCACTGCCATTTCCCATTATGTGGTGGCACACTCATTCTCACTGGGGAAGTTCACTGATCTTTGCTATGACCTTACCTGAGCAGGGGTCTTTTTTCTCTGTCAGGCTTTTCACATCCCTTTCGGCCTGCCTGTCCCCGTGTTACAGACCAACGCGCACGGAGGCGCATGAGTCACGAATTTTATAGCCCATTCATGATGCTTGATTTACGTCCACTGCTGTTCTCCCAACTTCTCCAAAGTGATGCAAGGCTGGGAGTACGTGAGGGCAGCGAAGAGGGCAAAAGGGGAGGTCAGCTATGTCTCATGGGTCAGAGAGCAGCTGCAGAAAAGCGAGAGCAGCTGGCAGCTGAGACAGCTGCTGCTTAGGGAGAAAATGGCCCCTGAATTTGACATTACTTAATTAAGAGAGCACCTTAGCTTGGGTCCCCCCTCCTCACTTTGCTTCTCGACATTGCAGTGCTGGCGGCTGGGCAGTCCCCCTTTCCCAGTGAAGCTCTTGGTAGCTGTCTCCTGTTCAGGCTCATTGAAGACGCAATTAAATGCCTCTTTGTCTAGCGATGGCTGAAACAATGCAAAAATGCCACCCAGGAGCCAGACCATAATGCAGTGCAAATGTGCACTGTTGTGGCTTGGCCAGATGGTACAGGCACCTACTGAGTTTCTCATACCAAATGCAACAGTTATGTAGGTTGTGTGGGTCTGTACGTGCATGCAAAAAAGAGAAATCGCAAACCCATCACAAACACCTCAAAGCATAATCTTAAAAAGTGAGTGGAAAACAGCCCTACAGGAAACATTACCCAGAGGAAAAAGATAAACCTGTGCTGAAAGCAAAATAGTCTGACTAAGAGCATAGGGGGAAAAAAAAATCATTGTAAACATCCTTTGTAAATTAACAGAGTTGCATTGAAGAAATACCTGTCTCCATTTTTCCTCTTTAAGGAAAATTTATGTGGGATTTCAGGTTCTATCCAATTTCTATCCAAGTCAAAAGAGGTTCCAATATATTTTAAGCCCCTGCATCACACTCTTTTCTCCTCCATTGGTGCAGATGCAAACTAAACTACTGAAAGGCCCACGCCAGCCACAATCCAGACTGGAGCAGCCTTACTCAAAGCTAATTCCAAGCAAGCTTTAGTTGTGGTGAAAAGGAAGATCCTGCACATTCTTTTGTTTTGTTTTGACTGTTCAAGCTGTACTGGCTCCTGCAAAATCTGTATTAATATAGGGCATCAAATTTTCACTATGATGAAATGGTTCTCTCTGCATTCAAGAACACTCTTCTGGTACCCAAGAATCTTAGCATTTTCCAATGTATGCATATGAAACTGGTTGTTTTATCATGGGACAAGATCAAAGGGAAAGAAGCTGCATCTTTGTTAAAAATGGTGTTTTTATAAAAAGCATTCCTATTTAACCAGTAAGTTGCAAGCTTTAAAGAGAGAAACTCCACTGCTGGAAATATTTGAGAGTCCATGAATATGTCTGGAGATGAGAAAAATTTTATTCTTTGCTATGGAAACACAGTACAAGTCATGGAGTGAAGCTCTGTCCCGATTAATTCAACAGGAATGTTACTGATATCCAAAGAGATTTCACTTCATTTCACGTGTCATCAGAGTGCCATAAAAATAGACTTAATAGTAGTAAAATACAGTCAGTGTTTTATTTCCACTTTAGATATCATGGACAATACTGTGTGACATTAAAAATTATTTTTATTTTCAGTATTCAAAATCAAACTAAGATGATCAGATTTTTAATCACATACAACACAGTGATTCTAGAAGTGTTATTTTACTCAGATCAGTGAGATGCATACCTAACACCTCGGACTTGTATGCCACTCTTAGCAGAATGATGTCCGCAGCAACTACCTAAATTCTCACTGGAAACTAATAAATCCCTGAAGGATTACTGAAGACAAGCTACTCAGCATTTCTTTACTTCAGCCCCTTCTTTTCTTCACTATAACTTCAAAAGGTGGGATTTTCTGGCTGTATCTATGATACCTCTGCCTTCTATCTTAAATTTCCTTTTAGTTTGAAGATTGTATCACTTGCAAGGCAGCCACATCACTTCTGAGCATGTTGTCTGTGTGTTAACAACTTGAAAAGATTATGGTAGTTTATAATCCTCTCATTGCTCCTGTAAGTTGTTGGATAACTTCTGATGTCATCTTTAGAGGCTTTTTGCCTCCAAAACTCAACAAATCAAAGAAAAACATATCTCAAACCACAACATGTGCTTGCTTCCCATTTGTGCAGAATGAGGTGGGCCATGTCCTGAACTCAGCTGTGCTATATTCATCTAGCTAATTAAACACTGTTAATAAGCATAGCTTTCTTATAGAGGGCTTCATGCTGTTCTCCCTGCCTTGCATAAGAGAAATTAAATAGCCAATGCTATATGATATTCAATACAATTTAGTGGTATAAATAGTATTGAATTGGTGTGATTCACCAATTATAGTTGAATTATAGTTCTCACTTATAGTTCTTCTCAGTAAAATGATGTTCAAGGCTGTAAAATGTAGGTCTGTACACTTGGCTCATTGAGAATAAAAATACAAAGTTAAACACAGAAGCTGAAGAAAAAAATTATCAGGGAGTAAGACTATTCTGGATGGATTATCTTTATTTATGTTAAAAGACTTACAGGCAGGATTAAAACAGGCAGTCAAAGAATGTGCATGGCTGCCAAACAAGTAAAGTGGAATATAAGATCCTTATGGCAGCATATCAGGCAAATAAATAGGAAGATTTATTAATTATTGTTTTGCGTCAAACCATCTATAAAGAATTACCAGAAACTAAATGTTATGAAATAGGTAAAATGAACAATATGTCACTGGACAAAAAAAAAAACCAAAAACAAAAAAACCTTTATGTGTTGATGTACTTTCTGAATGTAATTTCAAATTCCAGTGACTATGTTCTTATTTTGCCATTATAATGTGATATAAAATTATACAGTTTAGGAACAAATACTTTCAATTTCTGTTTTGTCACTAGGATAAAGATATGCCCCAGTTCTTTTGCTTTGAAAACTGTTATTTGTTTCATCAAGTAGTATTACAAAAGGTTAAGAACTTAAATATATTTTTGTTGTGTTTTTCTTTATTGAATCCTTTGCCTTTGTTAAGTACTAATCAAATCATAACACTGAAATGAATCCCATAGCTGGGTTTACCTGGTTTAACAGGCTGTCCAGGGGAGTGGTGGAATCACCGCTCTCGACAATGTTCAGAAAAATGTGTGGACGTGACTTAGAACTGGGCTTGGAAGTGCTGGGTTAACTCAATGTTCTTAAATGTCTTTTCCAACCTAAATGATTGTCTGATTCTGTTCCGGGGACAGGAGGCCACGGAGCGCTGTGTTCAGGGGACTAGGGGCCACAGAGCAGTGTGTTCTGGGAACAGGGGGCCACAGAGCGCTGTGTTCGGGGGACAAGGGACTACACAGCGCTGTGTTCGGGGGTCAGGTGGCCCAGGATCCCGGGGTCCGCTCCGTGCTCTCAGCGCGGGCGGGCGAGTGATGCCGCTCCCGCAGCGGCCACCAGAGGGCGCTCCCGCGCCCGCCCGCCTCTTCCTGCCCGGGCGACAGTGGGAGGGGTTCCCGGCGGGCCCCGCGCTTGACGACTACATCTCCCGGCTTGCATCGCGCCCCAAACGGCCCCCGGGCGCACGTGACCACCGGGTGGCCAATCGCGCGTGGCCCGGGGCCTTTACCCGCCCCCGCCCCGCCCCGCGGTGCGTCCGCGATCCGAGCGCTCTAAGATGGCGGCGGTGGAGCCGGTGAGTGCCGCGTTCACGTCTCCCGCCCGCTTTTCCCTTGCCTTCCTCCCACCGCATTCTTATAGTCTTCCTCCTCGTCGAGGCGCCGTTCCGCCCGCCGCGACGGGCGAGGGCGCGGCGAGCGCCCAGCCGGGCGGGCAGGCAGGCAGGAGGCGGCTGGCTGGGGAGGCCGGCGCGGAGCGCACGCTCGCAGGGGCCGGGACGGNCCATTGTGTTGCGCCCCGCCCGCGGCCCCGGCGGCCGCCCGGCGCATGTGGCGCGGTGGGGGTGGCCATGTTGGTTCCCGCCGCCGCGGCGAGCCGGGCAGCGAGGGGCGGCTCCTCCGGCAGCGGGAGCGGCGAAGGGCCGCGTACCCGGCACTCTGTACCCGGGAGGCCCCGGGGAGAGGCCCCGCGCTGAGGGAGCGCGGTACTGGTAAGTTACAAATGCGCTGCTGGGGTAGCCGCGGCCACAGCGCGGCTGGTGAGACTAGGCAAACGAAATCGTCTTTTCCGGGCTGTGTCATCTTTTATTCGAGTTTGGTTTATTTTTTTCCAGATCTTTCATGATAATTCAGTACTTTTTTTTTTTTTTCCAGGTGGTAGATTATGTTCACGGTATTAGCTCGGTCTTACAAACGTAGCCCCAGCCTGCACTTCCATAATGAGCTGGAGCAGCTGGAAGTGATCCAAGTACAGTTGTTATTCTAATCCCACATGATTGTGTATCATGAGAAGAGGGCAGCAGAAGACTCTGTTAGGGTTTCAGGAAAACTCAGTTAAGGAGGGCTGATCTCTTGCTGCTGTGCCTACCAGCTGTGAATAAATAGCCAGTGTGCTGTTTGGGGAGGCTTTGTAACATTTAGACAAAGTGAAAAAAGTTTGAAAATCAGTAGTTTTAAATAAAGACTAATTTTGCTCTTTTGTGGAAGGGACACTGCTTTTTCTCTTAATGGTTTTCTTCTGTGAACCAAACTGCATATTTTTACCTATGAGGAAGAGGTTGAAGTGGGTCAGCATTTATAAATTGTGTGGCAGTAGTTCTGTACAGGGAGAGCGTCAGTTATTAAGAGTGCAAGACAGACCACCAGCAGCACCCTTCCCGCATTCCTTAGCCAGTGTTCAACACTTATTTTCACGTCCAAAAGCTAATCTTCAAGTTGTTGCCCACATATCTGAACATGAGGGCTTCCTCTCGGTGCCGTGCTTTCTGGTGACTGTGGAGCTTAGTAGGAATTGTGCTAATTTGTAATACGGCCATTAGAAATTGAATTTCCTTTAGAGGCCTGGGCCTTGTGGCTTGCTTAGCTGTGCTGCTGGCTCAAAAATTGTCTTTGCACTATTTTCTCCATTAACTTCACCTGCACATTGAGGTAGATTTGGGCCTAATGTAGCAGAAAGTAAACAGTTGTTTTTGCCATGCTGTCTCCCAGCAAGATCGATTTCCCAGATCCAGTTCATCATGAGCAGTTGTGCTAAGCCCCTAAAAGTAGAAGATGGGGCAACATTCACAACAGTTTAAGTAATTAATGCAATTGTTGAATGTTCTGCTGTAGCTGCAGTATGTTTGCATTCAGGAGTTAGCTACCACTTGTGCCTGTTTATTTTCAAATTGAAGTAAATAACAAAGTCTTTGTTTATTGTCCTTGTAGGTGGCTCACTTGTCCTACCTAAGCCTAAAGTTAGACTTGTGTAGTGACTGAGGTCAGAGGTGCACAGTGTTGCAGAAATACTGCATGCTTTGCAGCTGAACAATTTAATTGCATGTGGTTAGGGATTACCTCTTGATCATAGGGAGGCCCTTCTGTTGCTCACCTGCAAAATATGGGCCTGGGTTGTAGAGATGTCATCTGTAATGCTTTCCTGGTTGGAGAATGTGTCTTGGAAAATTAAAATATGACCGAATATGGGTTGATTTTGGTTTTTTTTTTAATACAGGCTTCTACGAAGGTCAGTGATGTTTCTAGTACTGTCATTGTTTCAACAGTAGCATACATTGAAAGTCTTAAGAGGCTTAAAAAATGTTTCAGACTTAACAAATAAAGAAACTTTAGTTTAGAGTTCTGTAGAGGGTCCCATAGTAGCTGTCAAAACAAGCTAGATAATTCTAACTAAGTACAGCCCAATTGTGTAGGTGTTTACTTCTCTGCTGTAGGGAGGACTTAAGCCTTGGCAACACTGACAGGTTAAAACTCTTAAGTTTTTCTTGGCATGTCTAGATTTTTCTTTTAAAAATATTCTAGATTAATTTTTAGAATATGCAGAAGTGTCACCTGTTAGAGTGCTCATACAGCCTTTGAGGATTGAATGCGATCAGATAACACCATGCAAAAGTCCACAAAGTCAGCAACAAAATGAGTAGTAATGCTTTAGTAAGCAGTAGTTTCCAAAGGTGACTTAAAAGCATAGCTGCACAAAGCCTGCTTCTAGATGTATGTAAATCTAATCCCTCATTGTGCAAATTGGAAATGGCATCATGGTTCTTGAGTATTTTTGCTTAATGGCAGTTATTGTTATAAATGCAATTCTTGTAAATTTAACTCTTTTTTTTAGCATAAAGCAGTGATGTTTCAGTTATCTTTAATTTGAAAAGTACTTGTTTGAAAAGGTAATCATACACAAGTGGGAATCAAAACTTTATGTAAATGAAATTATCTCAAGGCGTTACAAACATAGTGGTGTATGACCTTAAAATTGTGGCAAGTTCATAATAGCTCCTAAAATTCAACATAAGCTTAAAGGTATTCATTTTATTATTTGCAGACAGCATGTAAGTTGAATTAAACTTTAGACTTGCTGTTGTTGCTGGGTATTTCTGCTGCAAAAGTCAGTGACCTGCTCTGTTTGAAGTCAGTATAGCATTGAACTGCAGTGTTGTGAACACAGTTGCTTGCTCATTGCATTTTTCTGAAATGATACAGGATAGATGTATCTTTTATGCTGTTCAGTAGTTGAGAATATCTATAATAAGCTTTTGAATTTTAAGTAACATTTCTGAGTATGGAGCTTCCTCTAAGAGGAGTATGTTGCTCATCTTCTAAATTTTTTGAGATAAACACTTTTCTGAAAGCAATTTTGAATAATTACATTTCACATAGCATATAAAATATCAAACTTATTTCAAAGAAATGCATAAAAATACCATGTGAAATCAAGCTGTTTCATTTACTGCTATGACATGCAGGTGTGGAGGTACATGGGAAACTTTGATGAGAAAATATGTCCCTTTTAGCAGCTTTGTAAAGATGAGTTTGAATTTTGAGGAGATAGAGCAGAGAATTAAATAAGGGGTGTTGGTAGAGTGCCTGCATCGTGAAGGAGAAATACAGACTTAAGATGTGAATTAATGTGACTTTTTCCTCAGATAAATTGTCTTTCAGTTTTGAAATAATCTGTAGTAGAGGTTAAACTTGAGTTTAGAAGTTGTTTATTAGCTTGTGGTAGTCCTCATTTCTTGACGTTTAAAACCTGTTCCTCTGTAGGACATTGACGGTAGGGAGATAAAATTGTGTGATGTACAGATGCTGTAACACAAATGTTGTTAGTGGCCTTAAAGTGCCAGTTGTCCTTGATTTTGTATAGTGGATGTTAGGCAGAAAATTTTAAACTGTCTGAAAGTCTTTTTTTTTTTTTTTAAATAGAGGTCTGTTTCTCTTGTGCTCTGTGCTGTTCATTAGATAACCTGTATGTTTGACATCCTTTGCAATCACTGAGCATATCAGTAGTACATCCAGTACTTTTTCTTTGAAGACCTTTCTCTTGAACAATCATACATTCTACATTAAATTGATTTCTGAAGATTGAATGTGTCTCAATTTTCAGCAGATATGAAATTCTATGCTTTGTTGAGCCATAGGCTCAGTATGCTTGCAGAACATGGAGGTCTTTTGTGTAGGAGACTAGATCTTTGTTTGGGGAGACTAGAGGCTTTTTGTTCTTTGAATCATCTGAATGTTCTCTCCAGAAGTTTTGGGAAGTTTTCTTGTCTGGGTGCTTCAGAACTGACAATATTAGATGTAGAAACTCATCACATGGGTAGATTTTGTGTTCCAGTAGCAAAGGCAGCAGCAGAATGCAGAGTGGGGTAAGAGGTGTTAGCACAAGGACAACTTGCTTAGGCATCTACAAAAACCACAAAGATACTGAGGTAGTTTGATATTCTTTGAAAGCTATTTGGTAATGCTAGTTAGAAGTTTGTGAGTTAAATGGTGAAAATCTGATGGGCATTTTCAAGTGTATATAACTCATTTTGCAGAAGTCAAGAGTTCTATAAATAGACTTTGTATCTTTAAAATCTTTTTGAGGTGATATTTCCTAGAAAACTTTTGACTATGGAAGAAGTGTGTGACTTTTTACTTAGTCTTTTATTCTATTCTATGTGTGTTGCACTTCTGTTGTAATTTGAGAGGATGTCACTCAGTTAAAATCAGGCTCCGTATTTGTGTTCTAATAGTAATTGCCTTTCTAAATATCTGTGGCGTTCTAAGTAATGATGAGTGCAGTTAGGATAGTTGCTCTCTATTAGGCCTTGCTGTGTCACAAGTAGAAATACTTTTTGTCCTGGTGTCTGGAAATCTACTTCACACTTTTAAATTGGCAACAGGTGGCTCTTAGTACTTCTTTTCCAGTCATTACATGTACTACCTATGACTTTTAGCACTATACATTCGCTCCTCATAGTTGTGTGTCAAATCACTTGGTTTGTTTTCTTACAGGATGTAATCCTTGCTTGTGGGTGTGCTTTAATTTTTTTTTTTTTGTCCAAAATGTTTTGAAATAAATAGCTCTTGAATTTTGTGCCTTGGAAATTATCCTGGCTGTAGTGTAGTAGCAGTTACCTGCAAGAAGCATAAGGACCAGCAAATAGTAGGAATTGTTTTTCCCAACACATCAGGTAACTGGGGCATGCAGTTTTCTTCTTTTTGAAACCCTGAACAAGAAGGTGAAAACTCTGGAATGTAACTTACTTTGGTTTAATGCAAGAAGACTTGGAAAGCCTCTTCCACTAATTAATTCTCTTAGCCTTCACCAGGAGTGCACAATAGTGCTAGGTTATGTCCTTTTGGGCAATAATTGTCTCACTCCAGCTGGACTTGCTAAATGACTTCTGTAGACAGCTAATGATGTGAATGTGGTCTGGGGAGCATCTGAAAACCCTTGGTAAAACCTAGTCAAACTGCTTGTTCTTCTTAATAGACAAACCTGATAAAGCAGTTTTTACTGTAAATGGTCTTTGTTTCCTGTCCAGTTGACATGCACACCTTTCTTTGATATGTTGGTCATTATGTGCTGTGGAGAAAGAGTAAATAACACCAATTAAATCTTCAAGTGTCAGTATCCAAGTAATTGCAGATATACAGTCATTAAATGCTGAGTAGGCAAATGTTTCATGGACTTCTGCAAGCTGATTCCTACATCAAAAACCATGTGGGTAGTGAATAAATGTCACTTAATTATGTGCTGTCTTGTGTATGAGAAGTGGGATTGGCCATGTGAAGCTTTCCAGTTTATCTGGTAATACTGGCCTATTTTATTACTTATATTTTAAAAGCAGCAAACTCAGTGGTTACTTAGTGTAAAGTCAATTTTAGGTTAAAGAATATATTAGTTATGAGCAATGGTAAAGTATTACGAAGGATTTTAAATAAAGTAGGTCAGAAACTACTGGTGGAGTCAGTCTGACTTTGGTTAATAGTGTTGCAATTGCAGGGTTTCAAGCTGTGAATTGCTAAAATGTAGACAGTAACATTAATTCATGTGGTATTTATAGAATAGAATTCTATGCAATTTCTTGTAGAATTTCTTGGATACTAGGGCTTTAAATGGACTTTAAATACCAATTAGCAAACGTATATAATTTCTATTTGACTAATAATGAAAAGTGCTTTGGTATACAAACATTTCATTTTGGTACGGAGAATAGTGAGATAAAGGTAAGATGAAAGGAAATAGGAGCTGATAATGATTAACCAGCCAGAAATTAAAATGGTTCTTTTTCCTTGATGGCTGTGGGAAATAGAAGGAAGTGAAAATAAGCTGCTTTAGGCTTCTCTCTGAGACGAGCAAGAAGTAAAGTTTTTTAATAATAAGTTCTGCTTCCAACTTTACACCTGGTGTGTAGACCTGTAGCTATCCTTGATGGGGCAGCCTGGTGCTGAAAAAGTCTGTTCTGGTGGCATTGTTTTTTGAGGGGAGTGACAGTCTTGGGTCAAGGTCATAGTTAGCTGGGCCTTGGAGCTGAGCAGTCATTTTCTGTTTTGGACAGGAGCTTGAATAAAGGTTAAGCCTGAGTATCGTGAGTGCCATGTAGCTTTCAGAATATCCAAAGGGACTTGATTTTGTGGTGGATTAAGTAAAATGCTTATGCTGAGTCAGATGTCTTCTGCTTGTCCAAAAATAGTTTCATGTAGTTGTGTGAAGGATGATGATCAGTGTACCAGGCAGGTGTTGAGATTCATTGCATTTTTCTTTTTGTCTGGATGTGCTACCTTAATCCTTCCTAATGTTGTCTTCTGTTAGAAGTTATGAAACAGTTTAGCCCTGCATGTGCTCAATGGCTTTGTATTGATTCTTCCATTTTATGTAGTTGTGATAATTCTGGAAGATTGTCCAGGGAGACTTTGGGATTAGCTCTTTGTATGTTGAAAGCTAGATGCTGAGCAAACATGAGATTTTTCAACTGAAATTGGTTTTGGAAGATACTCTGCATCTGCATTCAGCAAGAGTGAGTCTGTTTGATGTTAAAATTCCTAGTATAATAGCATTTGTAAATCTGTTGTGAATATTTGATGTCACAACTGCAGAGTATTGTGACTAAAAGCAAGCTTTATCACAAAACCTAGTGCTATGCCAGAACATCAGCAGAATTTTTCTTGTAGGGTTATTGTATTTGCACATGTAACTTTTCTGAATTTTCTAGTTAGAAGCCCCTGAAGGGGCCACACTTAAATTTTAGTTGTCTATACTTGCTTCTTTGTAATATAATACAGATAATGTGAAGGAGGAGGGATTAAAGTGCTTCCTTCGTGAATTCTACAGCTTTTGTGCACTGTCTAGAATTGTTCAATGGGATGGTTTTGTGTGATGAAAGATGAATGAAACCAAAAATAAGTGGGGGTAACACTAGAAATTCTATTCTAGATAGAATTTGAAGAACTTACTAAATTTGTTGAAGGTCTGCTTAGCTTTTTATAGTTTTACACTGGAGGAGATATGACAGAGTGTTCAACACTGCTTCTGTGGGTTTGTTAGTGGGGAATCCTCATAAAGCATTTAGTTTTATGAAGTGGAAGGGAATTGTGCTATTGTACTATGTAAATCAAAGCACTGGCCAAGTGCTCCTGTTGGATCTCAGCACTTCAGTCTCCGCTGTGAATGCACGTGCATGTGAGTGTTCTGAAATGTCATCTGAGGTGTTTTTCAAGGTGGGCTGTTAAACTAAAGCATATTTTATTATTTTCAACCATAAAGGAGTGACTTCTGATGTAAAACATACTATCATGCTTAATAATGCTAAATATATTGATAATGAAAAGAAAATCCCTGTTAAGACAGACCTTTAAGTGTTATCCAGAAGAGTTTGCCTGCTGGGGCTGTGAAGATTGAACAGTGTTATCACTTCATATCCATTCCACTTTTCAACAGCTTTGTGGTGATAAATTGTATGTGAAAGCCTGGAGTAAGCTGTTCCATTAACTAAATTACTTAACATTACTTAATTCACTCCTATGTTAAAACCACACAGTTTAAATGAATTTTGAAACACTACTCTTATATTGCCACATTTAGATATGTCTAGAGTCTTTGGGTCTGCTGTAGTTAGCTTTTATTTTTCTTACTGAAGTGCTTTTTCTTTCATGGGGTCAGCTGTATAGGCATTTTTGTGTTAGCTCTTGGGAAGGAGCTACAGTTCTCATTCCGTGTTTGTCATATTCTAGCATGGATTGCAGATTAGAGAGGGATGGTGGTAACTGGCAGGGACACTTGGCCTCACAATAAAGCTTTGTATTCCCTGGTTTGAAGGAAAGGCATTAGAATTTCAAACCTGACACAGTGACTTCTCAAACTGAATGACAAGCCTGAGGGGGTTTGCATGCAAAGAGAATATAATTTACTACTTTGTTAAAGTATATTTAAGATTTCTAGAGCTGTCTCTAGAAAGTTGAGAAAAATAACTCTTGAAATCAATCTAGTACATACTAAACAAGTAAATACATTTATTTCAGTTGGAAATTTGAGAACCAGTGTGTGTTTAAATTCTGCTGTTTGGTTCATGATGATGTTGCAAATACAAAGATAACTATGAGCTGGCTTGGCTTCTAGCTGCTTGCAGTAGCTGATTTTAGATCTGAGAATTTTAGTTTTATCTTCTACTTGTATTAATAGATTTTTTCCTGAATAATAGGGCCTGTACAACTGTTTCAAATGATGCTCTGTTAGAAGCTGATAAAAATAATTTTTGTTCTCAAATTACTATTCTGTG
Organism: Nicator chloris; assembly: GCA_013400495.1. Lineage (NCBI taxonomy): Eukaryota > Metazoa > Chordata > Aves > Passeriformes > Pycnonotidae > Nicator > Nicator chloris. The sequence continues at coordinate 34,370 of WAAE01010811.1, forward strand.
AATTTATTTTAGATGTGTATATTCTAGATAACAGATGGTATATTTCTGAAATAGCACTCAAAACTATTTCAAAATCAGACAAGTATGTATAGTAAACCATTTTGGAAATAAATTGCATAGGAAGCAAATCACAGAATGCAAATTCCTGCAGTTAGTGTTTATTGTAGCAACTGTTCAGATGTTGAAGAATGAAGGGGTACAAGTTGTGCTTCCATTATGTGATTTGGGCCCCTAATCAAGATAAATTATATGAACTGTTAGCTTCACCGTTTCTAAGGTAACTTCAGAGAACTAAGTTACTTCAATAAAAATTGAGAAGGAATGTATTACTAACTCCTTTCTTCAAACAGGAAACCACTCCCAACCCCCAACCTGCAGAAGAGGAGAAAACTGAGCCAGCACCTAGTCAGGAGGTTGCCAGTCCTGAACAGTATATTAAACATCCACTACAAAACAGGTAAATGGCACAGAAAAGTGATTGTAGTTTTTCCAGGGATAGAAAAATGCCTGTGGCTTTGCAGCTCTTGTTGACCTTATATTCTCTAGCAGTATTTTGGGAGTTTTCAGGGTTTATCTTGAAGATTTTTGCAGTGAGATTGTAGAGTAAGGAGAATCTATCTGATCCAGGTGTTAATATTCAGAGTCTTCTTCAGATAGTGCAGTTACAGAAGCTTGAAATCTTTGCAAGTTCTCAAAATGCAGCCAGGTACTTTGCAAGAGCATGGATTTGCTTTTAGCTGGAGGCAAGCAGACCTTTTGTTGCCTTTGTGTGGTGTATTTTGAGGCTGACACTGAGGTGAAGCTGCTGCCCACTAGAACCGGAAAACCTTGCATTCTGCCTTGTACTTGGGTAAATTAAGGTGGCAGTGGTAACGACTTGAAGTTATATTTCAAAGTTAGTGAAGAATTCAAGCCCTCATACAGCTTCAAAAAGACCAGCTTGGGAGTAATTTTCTCCAAGTGAGCTGATGAGTTACTGTGGAATGCTCAGTACTTATTGTTGGCAGGTACCTTTTACCTAGTAATACCTTACTGTTTTTCTAAGTTTTGAGGAAGTGTGGAAAACAAGGCTTCCCTCTAGTGCTATGTTGCATGTATCCCATTTTCCTTGTTGTCTTTCAGCTTCCATCCTCCTTCTCTTTCCTCTAAACACCTTGATTAAATCGATGCTGACACTTCTTTACAAGTGGTAGTGAAGCTATTACTGGAAGGGAGTTAACTTTTAAAACTAGGTTTGACATGTCAGGAAGGGTCTCAAAACAATAGATTGACACCTAGTGACTTAAAGTTCTCTGCTGAAAGAAGGTAATCTAGTCTAGTGCTAACCTGAGTTAGTTCAACACTACCTAAATAATCAGAGTGGAAAAAACCTCTCAACTGTTTGATTGAATGCCTCATTAGTTAGCCTCCTCCAGCATTTTAAATTGCTGCAGTGATGCTTTTTAGATTCAGAAAAAGCAGCTTTGTGTGAAAGGTTCAATTTTGTCTTGATATTTGTACTCAGCAGAGATGATTTTTTTCATTTAGTCTCATCTTTATATATGCTAATTTTAAAACTTGAAACAATCAATTTGCACGGATTTGACATGATTGCCATTAGTAAGCTTAATGCAGCTTCCATTTTAAAATTCATGCTTTCCTAGTATGTGAGTGCTTGGGAAGCTTTCATGTCATACATAGCTTTGGAGTGATATAACTTGCTTGTGTAACCTTTACAAGGAAATTACTGGTCAGGGAGCCCAGCTGGAATAGCTGGTGTTGTTTTAGACCGTAATCAGTAGTTTGTGGTAGGGGATAGCAGTTTAGCAGTGATAGTAAGGAGAAACATCAGAGGTTTAGAGTCTTTAAAGAATTCCAAAGCTATTTAAAATATTTACCTAGTGGATTGATAGTCTGCACGATTCTTGTAGTAAAAGCACAAACATTGTTAG
>WAAE01010814.1:0-10515 GCA_013400495.1 Nicator chloris
TTGTCCTATTGCAACAGGCCCTATTATAAATGGTTGTGGAGATTAAAAACCAGATGTTTTCTTGGACAGAAGTGCAGTAGGAGTTTGTGATTTGACCTGATATGATTATGTGTGAGCTGTAGCCAGCAGTACCCATACCTTTGTTGATCAGACCAGCTCCCTCACAGTGACTCGAACTCCCTGGCCAAATTCAATTAATTTGGTAAATGGCTAATGAACTAAAAATACTAAATCTGTATAAATGTCATGAAAATAAGCAGCTGAGCACAGAAAATAATAACCAATTAACTCCTTAACAGTCAAGCTACAGCATGATTTTATCCTTTTATCTAACACCAAAGAACTCATATACCTCATTGATCATGGCCTTCCACGTTTTTGTTTAAAAAACTGTTAAATCTTGAGATAGATCAATAGGCAACTGTATTTTCACAGTCTGTAGAACACCAGTTCCCTCTTAATCTGTTTGAAATTGTAAAATAGTTGGGGAAAGCAATCCCTAGGATTCATTGCAGCACTTACATAAAAGTAGCACACTTCAATGTTGGAGCTTTCTCATGTCTGCCAGCAAAACTGCCCACCAACCCATCAACTAACCAGTAAGTCTGTACTCTTCTCCATTTTTGCCTAAATGTGTTCAGAACTCACATGAGTATTACACTCAAATCTTTGAACAATGCTTCAAAATGAGGAGATCTCCCCACAAGGAGATCCAAAGACCCCCGACCAGTGGCACATCTAGGCAGAGAGTGAGATGGACTGGAAGAAGACAGAGCATGAAAGTCTAAAAGAGCATCTTATAGAGTTAAATTTTATTGATCTAGCACTGCAGGAGAAAAAGTATTGCTGCTTTCATATATATAGATATATAGATATATAGATATATAGATATATATATAGGTATATATAAACCTTAAATATGGAATCCCACCTGTGTGTCACAAAAAAAAGCCAACATTTTTTCTTAAATGCTGTGTTCTGTGTCCCAACTTCCTGCTGTTTTTGACAATATGAAGACTGAGTTCTTAGGCTGGTTTGTTTGTCCAGTAAAGCACTCCCTGGGATGAAAGAGAGATGTGTAAAAATATTACTACTAGAACAAGTTATTATTTTCCTAGACATGATGAAAGAACATCAGTAGAATAGTATTTTGAAAGGATGACATAACAAACAGACATGAATTCTCATGACTGAGAGCAGCACTAAGAGTTTTCTTCATGAATTTGGAAGAACAGTGAGTTCATTAAAATTATTTGCAATTTGTTTTTGTTCCACTACAGATTTTATGCAGACTTTTTGGTCAAGTTTCAAAAGATTGACAGATTAGATGCAATTAAAGTTCTTCTCTGGTTTCCTATAATCATAAAATCACAACTAAATGCTCATAAAAATTGGGGTTTTTACTACTGAGATTCTATGGCCTTTTACTGAGAATATATTTTTACAGCAGCTTGGAGGGCATTGAAATTTCAAACATCCAGAGGAGAATGTTCAGACCCCTGAGAAACCTTTCCCACATGTAAGTAGATTACTTTAGAAAGTTTGCTTTCTTTGGCCTGAATTTTACGATTACAGAATACTGGATAATTGAAAACAAAGGCGTATGAAAAGCAGCAAGTGTCGAATTTTGACAATTTTTAATTTATTTTTCTTCTTTCCAAATATGTTTTCTGAGTAGTTACTAGATAGTTTTGATATTCTGACAACCAATCTAGAATGATCTCTCATCTGTTTCTCACAACCAGATATTTTAAGAAATTCCAGTACTGTGGATATGCTCCTCATGTGCGCAGCTGCAAACCCAACACTGATGGGATTTCCTCCCTCGAGAACCTTTTAGCTAGCATCATACAGAGAGTGTTTGTCTGGGTTGTATCTGCCATTACCTGCTTTGGGAACATTTTTGTTATCTGCATGAGGCCTTACATCAGATCAGAGAACAAGCTGCATGCCATCTCCATAATGTCTCTCTGCTGTGAGTATGCCATATCTAGAATATCTTTTTAGTCTGCTCATAGCATGTATGATATTTGTTATTATAGTACAGTGACATATTTCCAGCATTGGATTAACTCCACTTTCGTGATGCTGCAAATGTGGCTTATATACCTGGAGGTCTCATTAAATGCTGCCTTTGGCAGCTGGGACATTCCAGAGCTTTCATGTTTGATTTTCATGCCACAGAAATTCTGTCAAATTCCCACTTTCTTCAGCAAGAAGAAATAAAATTCCAATATTTCAAATGCCCACAAGCCTATATTTTACTATGCATTTTTCAATAAGTAATGATTTCTGCATGTAATTATTGTGTTCAAATATTCTATTCTTTGTACAAACAAAAGGTTGTTTATGCAAATATAGAAAATTACCCTATCCTAGGTCCCCAATATTAGGAATTGGGGTGTTTCCTTTTATTTTAGTCCTGTAAGCAAGACAAGTTTATGGATGAACTACTTGGCAGTACAATCACTACAATCCTGAATCTCTCAATACAGGAAAGTCTATAAGGATTGCACAAATGCAATTAGGTGCATTTGGAAAGGAGTTGTCAACATTGTATAAAATTATTGCAACATTTCTAAAAACAGCATGTCAGTGATTTTGAAACTTGGTTTTTCCTACAGAAACAATCTGAATACTATGCAAAATTTCTAGCAAACTACCCAAGAAGCCTTCAGTTATGTGTTGACAGGTCATCTCCCTTTACTAGTCCTAGAAGACTATGCACATGAGTTTTGAACTAGCATAAGGTGGAAAAAATAAACTTTGAATCCAGCAGAGATAGCCTACTCCAAGAAAATTATCTTAAGCCAAATGTTAATATAGAAATAAAGAAATAAGACCTAATAGAAAAGGGTTGGAAGAATATTTCTATAAATACAGCTCTATATTTTTCTATTTGCAGACCAATTTTACCAGAGCTTTAAAAAATGGAAATAAGTATGAAACATGGACTGTGAGTCCAAATGAAAATGAAAACAAACAAAAAAAAAAAAGGAAAAAATATAAAATTATACTGCCTTAATTGTAATTCATAATAGCATTCCAGATGCAATATTGATTTTATATCTATGTATTAACTTGTAAATAGCTACTTACATATATTTATGCGTGCATGTGTGTGTGTGTCTGTTTTCCAATATATATATACAGAAAGAATGGGAAATTCAGATGTGTAAATAATGATGTTAAGCACTGTGCCCACAGGTGCTGACTGTCTGATGGGAATATATTTATTTGTGATTGGAGCTTTTGATCTTAAATATCGTGGAGAATACAACAAGCACGCTCAGTTGTGGATGGACAGTATTCACTGTCAGTTGGTTGGATCGCTGGCTATTCTGTCTACAGAGGTGTCAGTCTTACTGTTGACTTATCTGACTTTGGAAAAATACATCTGCATAGTTTATCCTTTTAGGTGTTTGAAGCCCAGAAAATGCAGAACAATTTCCATTTTGGTTCTTATCTGGATAATTGGGTTTGCTGTTGCTTTTATCCCACTGAGCAATAAGGAATTTTTCAGGAACTACTATGGCACCAATGGCGTCTGTTTTCCTCTTCACTCAGAACAATCAGAAAGTTCAGGAAGTCAGATTTACTCTGTTGTGATTTTCTTAGGTAAGTTGCATTTCTTCTTTATGTATTACTAGAGCTGCAAAGGAACCAAGTTTTCAGACAAATAAGATAGCTGTGATCTTCACATCTCCTTGGATTTGGACGCTCCAGGAAGCATTTAAAGACTATTTCCAATATAAATACTTTACTGTATTAAAGATATACCTACTTATCCTAAAATGCATGAAGGGCTGAGAAAGTAGAAATAAATTACTGACCATTATATTCCTGAATTAATAGACTGTGTTAGGGAAGTAGAGCAATGGTAAGGCCAGAGAAGAACTATTTAGTTTTAATCAGATGGCAGTCATTTGTCAGTTATCAGTGAACAAAATGAACACCTGAGTAGAGGCAAAAATTCAGTCTTCAGATGAGGACAGACTCAGATTTTGTGGCCACTTAATTCCATGGGACTAGAAGTTCAGATGAAATATTCTTCTTTATGACCCAGACTGCAAACAGTTGATGTAGAATGTAGAATTGCCATTATGATTTTGAGGTATAATTAATTTTAACTTTCAAACAGGTGTAAACTTGGCAGCTTTTATCATCATTGTGTTTTCCTATGGGAGCATGTTCTACAGTGTTCACCAGACAGCTATTATGGCTACTGAAATTCGGAATCATATTAAAAAAGAGATGATCCTTGCTAAACGTTTTTTCTTCATTGTATTTACTGATGCACTATGTTGGATACCTATTTTTATTTTGAAACTCCTTTCTTTACTTCGAGTAGAAATACCAGGTATGTCCTTTCTGAGGCTGTTTCAACCATGCCTTCATGAAATGTTTCTTCTACTTCAGAAGAAATATTATTTAATTAAATGAACTATATTGCTGCAATTAACTTCGTGTTCTATATCTATATGGATGTACACACAATATAATGAACTATATAGTTTTGCTATTTAATTGAATTGTATTACTATAATCATGAAAATTAGCCACCTTTGAGTTACATAAAAAAATCCAAAATTCAAATCCTTCATGTGTGTCTCCATATAATATCTATAAAGTGTATGAAATATATCTGAAAATCAAGGCTGAGTTGCACTGGCTTTTCTCATCTTAGGACTTCTTCTGGTTCTGTTGCTTAAATGTCTCAAATGTCTTAAATATAGTATTTTCTATCTTGATTTAATAATGTAGCTTATTCTGAAATAGCTTTATTTTACAAGCTGGTATTTGTAGTTCAACTCATTCAGCTACATAAAGCTCTGCTTATCTTCTTCATGCTGTGAATATATTCTCATGTAAAAATAGTGCAACCTAAAAGACAAAATTTGCACCTTAATTTTTTTCCTTCTCTTTGCAATACCAGTAAATGCCAGAGGAAAAAAAAGCCTCTTTGTGTGGGGCTTGCAAACCCTGTTAGAAAAGACATGTGAGCATGAGCAGAACAATCAGCAACAGCAGATTCAGACTCAGTGTACAGATGTCTGTCACAATATTACACTGGCAAGAAAATGTTTTCGCTCAATCTAAACAGACTAAACAGAGCGCTGACCAGGAAGGTTGAGAGTTGAGATTTTCAAAGTTTGGACTTGCATCTCAAATGTCTGGAAGTTATGCTGATTATGTCAAATATTCAGTTATTTTAAATCTTTTTAAATTATTCTTCGAGAAGCTATCAAACCACCTATGATATTTGAAAGAAAATATTGTGAAAAGTAGAAGCAGCTGTATTATAAGTCAAGAAACCTTGAAAAAAATTTGCTAAATCACAGGGTGGTCTTGAGTTCAGCAAATTAATATTCTCTGGTAGGTGAACCAGGTTAAGCAGTAATTACTCATTTCAAGAAACTAAAGACACCACAGCTAGCTGTCCGAATTGACACAAATTGTAAGACTAGTTTGACAGCATTTGCTTTTTGTCAGTGATACGTTGTGACAGTTTTAGAAACAAGCACCTGCTTGTTTCCAAAACTGTAGCCAATGTGATCGGTGTCAACAGGAATGTCTTGATATTGCAACAAAGTTGTAAAACTTACCAGGGGCATGGGGGGGGGGTGTCCCGGAAGGAGAGCATCAACTGAGTTTCTCGTGCCTCTTGGAACTATTTCTACAACAGTTTTATAAGTAAAACAATGCAACCGAGGGCACCCGCTGACATCTTTCAGCACTTTAACCCTGTCCCTTCTCCACCTGCCCCTCAGGTAACTTATCTCCCAAACAGTAAAGGGTGAGAAAGGGATTCTGTAAAGCTGCACAGACTGACATAGGCAGACAGTGAACACAGAAACTCTTACCAATAGGAAAAGAAGGAAATTAGGAGGATGTATACAATGCTCTTTTTCAGGAGGAGGAATGGATGGAGAAGTCCGGGAGTGGAAGAGAAAAACAGGCTCTGAGGGGAATGGAGGATAGTTTTTCAGGAAGACAGAACATCAGTGGCATCATTAGGACTGCATGTCATCAGTCCTGGGAAGAGGATGGGGAACAGAGATTACAGGAAGAGATAAGGAGCAAAGCAGCGACAAAAAGTTTGAGGGCAAGAAAAAAGGGCTCAGCCAGAACAAGAAGTCTGTCAGGGCAAATAGGAAGCTATGGCATAGAAAAGAGGGATAAATGGAACTACTGGGAGAATAATAAATGTCAGCTTTTGCAGGGAGTACTGGAAACAGAGGGAAAAAAGGGGAAGTGCAAGTGTAACAGAAAGAAGAAAAAGAAAAGCACCTGTTGTGCCAGAAGCTCGGCCTAAAAGCACATGACCTCCCCCTCTCACCAGGAAGCTGCGCTGCATTGGCCTCAAGTGCTTATGCAAACTAAAGGGTGCAAACACTGGGATGCATATTACAGCTGCCTTTCTTTTTCTCTCCCTAAGGTACCATAACTTCTTGGGTGGTGATTTTTATACTGCCAATAAATAGTGCTTTGAATCCTCTTCTCTACACTTTGACAACACGACCTTTCAAAGAAATGATTCATCAGGTTTGGTACAACTACAGACAAAGAAGATCCAAAAGAGGTAAAGGCAGCCAGAAACCGTACGGTCCATCATTCATTTGGGTAGAGATGTGGCCAATGCATGAAATCACGCCTAAGGTTACGAAGCCTGTGCTTTGTACAGACTCTTCTGATGCTTCAGTGACTACACAGTCAACAAGACTAAATTCATACACGTAATTTCATTTTGGATCCTCACGGTGACATCGGCACTGTTAGCTTCTCATCTGTGGGCTTGCTGCTTTACCGCCATGAGGAAAAGGAGAGGTGTGACATCAGGGCTCACGTGAACCACTGCGGGAAGAAGAGGGAGCCGTGTGTCAGTTTGCAGGTAGAACTGGCATTTTACCATCTCACAGCAGCACCTGACAATTCATCCTAGATCAGAATGAGAAATCAGTGGTTTGGGGCTTTTTTCTTCCGGAAGCCAAGAGTGTGGGGGGAAAAAAAATGAATTGTCATTTGAAGCATCTCACCCTGAAAGCAGATTGTTTCAAAATCATCTATTTATGGGGAAGAGTGTGTGTGTGTGTGTGTGTGTGGTGTGTGTGTGTGTGCTGTGTGTGTGTGTGTGTGTGTGTACTTCCTTTTTTCTTTTCCTTTTTTTAAGTTCCCATTTCAACAGCTGATTTTTTAAGGAGTTAATTGGTTTCCTCATTAACAAATGTATTTTCTCCTCAAAGTTTCTGACTGGCTTTATTTAGGCTGCATCACCTCTTAAAAGCTTTAAGGAACAATAGCCGTAAGAAAAACATTTGAATTTTATAATTAGGTCAGTTAACTATATTTGTCAAAGCCAAACAAGTGAAAATTATATTTCTTTTATAAATTTACAGCATATTTCACTCATGTAAAGGCAATAGTGAAATTGTAATGATAGTTCTTATACAGTCGCCAGGCTGGACAAGGCCTTGATCAGCCTGGTCTACTGGGAGGTGTCCTTGCCCATGGCAGGGAGAGGCTGGGACTAGATGATCTTTAAGATTCTAATTCAGGCAGAACCAGAACTGTGGTGAAGAAAAAAATAAAAAGGAGATGTTTAGGTTTGGGGTTTTTTTTTTCTCAAGTGAGTGTTGCCCAGCTTTAACTGGTGACAGTTTCCCCCTTCGTTCTCTGGAAAGACTGGACTGAGTATCCCAGCATCTTGCTGCTGCTCCTTTCCTCACTTTTCTTAACAGGCTACCAAAACTAGCTCACCACAGCTTGCAGACTTCAACAAATTCCAGTCTTCAGATGTCTCTCTGTGTACAACAGAGATGGCCAAATAGAAAATTATCAGTCTTAATAGGTGACATCTACATTTTAATCACTTTAAATTACTTTAACTATAATGTGTCCAGTCATGTACAAAGACCACAGCCATTCAGCACTATTTGAAGCATTATTTTACTTCCCAGAATTACAAGTGTAAAATAAAAAACATCCCATCTGAAACAACCTCCTAGAGGCAGTTCCTTCACATGTTCTTACTGAAGAGATTCTTTTCTATTCTGAATTATTACAACTTCCCTTCTTCTTTCAGTACCGTATTGTCTGATGGCCTAGAAGCCCAAAAAGGTAAAAAAAGCCTTTTTTTGCATTGATTTGAAACTACTTTAAGTTAAAAGGTAATTCTAATGTTTGCACTTAACTTCTTAACAGTATAAGAAGTAGAATTTTGAGAAAGTGTGACTCACACTTCAACTGTTTACAGAACTTTGGATTATCTTGAAACTGAAGATTGTTAAGCATCTTGTTTCCACTACTGTATGTTCTACTGAAATAAAATACTATCTGCTGAACAAAATGACTTCTTTTCCAAGCTGTTTAGCAATATTTTGGGTTGTGGGGGTTAAAAACACCTAAGCAAAATCCTGCCACAGGGATTGCCTTTAAGTAGGACAATTAGAACTCAATTTAATGGAACTCCTGACTCTGAGGGGCCAAGCCCTCTCAAGGACTATAACAGCCTTTGGTGAGATATGCGAGGATTCCTGACCTTGGCATTGCTTTTTTTTCACTACACATCATAATGGTTATATTCACTGTCACCTTTGTTCCTATCACTAACACAATAATAGTCAATACTTCAGAATTTTTGCAATATGTTTATTGTTTTTGTAAGTAAACTACAGTGGGTCTTTCTCAAAGTCCTATAAGTAAAAATAAGGCCTGCTAATAAGTCATGGCAGAGTCATGTTCTCCTGCAGCCTGCCACTGCATCTCAGCATTACTTTTTTTCATAGTGCCTCGTAAAGGTACAGGAGTGTCAGGACAGCTATTTATTACAGATCAGCCACCTTTCAGACCAAGAGGTTNCTTTCAGACCAAGAGGTTCTCTTAACAGTAAGCTCTAGACTATCAAACTAGTCACTGCTTAAGGCAAAGAATAAAAACAGAATCAAATACTGGAAAAGCTCTGATGTGCTTTCCCAGCGATGGGACATGTCACAGATTCTCTTCTAACTAATGGAAGCTTTTACTTACAGTACAAAATAATCCAACCTATCAGTAAACAATGATGTTAAACTTCTACCCTGCAGAGATATGTGGTCCATCATAAGGCACTTTGTTACAACAAAAGGTAGGGTAAAATTGTTTGCAGTAATAAAACATCTTGCAAAGAATAATCTGCAGCTTTATAGATATACACTGCAATATTGCTAAAAATAGTAATGTTTGGGATATAGGATTTTTCTACGGCTCATAAATAAGCCTCAACTTGCAGCATTATCCCATACACAACACGAAGAAAAAGTCTGCATAACAAAAACTGAAGTTAGCTGAAGTTTCTCTGGGGTTGGCAGCGTTTCTGCTGCTGACAGCTCTTAAAAAGGAGGGCTGACAATCCTTTATCACAGGACACCACTCCCCTACCAGTAAAGAGTTCTGAAGGTAGCACACATACTAACTTTGTATCTACCACGTTACCACGAAAGAGAGAGAAAAAAGAAAAAGCAGAGTATGAGATCGTTTGAGCTTCAACGAAGAATCTAAAAGTCCAAACTGATTCCCTAAACAAAGTTTTTTTATTCGGTAGACTAACATAAAACACCCATACGAGAGCCCTCAAGTATTTGTGAAAGAACCCTGGGGGAAAACAAAACTCCGCGGGAGCTCCCTAAAGGAGGCGGTCGAAAAGAACCCCGCCGCAGTCCGGGACGAGCCGGCGGCTGGGCGGGCAGGGCCAGCGTCAGCCGCTGGGCTTCAGGGACTCGTAGCCCTCCCTCAGCAGGTCCCGCCACGTCCTGAGGAACCGGGCGTTCTCCGAGCACTTGGTGGCCAGCTCCTCCACCTGGGCCGACACGGCCGACGTCGCCTCCAGGATCTTCGCCAGCGAGAAGGCGGCCTGGAGGGACGGCAGAGAGATTGGGGGTCGCCGGCGCCCGGCACCGTCCCCGAGGGGGCCCCGGAGTCCGCCCGAGAGCAGCGCGCCGCACTCACGTCGCCGATCTGCATCTCCACCTCCTCCAGCAGCTCTCGCCTGTCGCCGCCGGGCAGCTCCGGCGGCCTCGGCCCCTCGCTCCCGCCGCGGACCCTCCGAGGCTCGGCGCCGGGCGATCCCTCGGGCACCGCCGCGGACGGCGGCTGCCCCGCCTCGGCCATGTCCCGCTCGGCTCTCCCGCGCCGGGCGCACCTCTCGCCCGAGCACCGCCCCCGGCACGCCCAGTCCCGCTCCCGCCGAGCACCTCCCGGGCGCGGATGGGTTGGCGGCGGCCGCAGTCACCGCCTCCGAGGGCAGCTCTGGGAGCTGTAGTCCTGCCCCGGGACGGGGCGGGGCGGACCCGCGGCCGAGTGCGCAGGCGCGGCGGGGCCGAGGCTGGCGGGGTGTGCGCAGGGCGGTCGCGGGAAGCGGAGGTTGCCCGGGGCCCGCTGCGATGCTGCTGTATCGCTGCCCGTCCGCCGGCCGAGGTAACGCGCCAGGGCCGGCTGCAGGGCGCGGGGCCGCGGCCCGAGCTGGGCCGGGCTGGGCTG
>WAAE01010816.1:0-20235 GCA_013400495.1 Nicator chloris
ACTTGTCTAGGCCATGCAGTGTACTGACATTGATTCCACTATGTCTATGGCACCCAGAATATTTTCCATCCACTGCAAAATAGCCATCCTTATTTTAATATAAATCAAGGCCAAGCACAAATTGGAATCTATCAAATTCTAAGATAGTTATACTTGCATGTGCAACTTAGAGAATTCTTACTCAATCCAGTAGTTTAAGAAACATCATTTATATACTATAGAGAGTAACAGGTGTGTCGCATTCCTAGGAAGTGAAGTGTCCTAAATTTTATAGGTTAAGACATTTGAGGGGTAATGGAGAAGACAGAGTGGCAGGAAGATGGAATTTTGCCACCAGTTAACCAAAACACAATAGAATTCTTATTTTCTTGGGACTCGTCCCTTATCATTTCAGGTCTGTGCTCTGCTATTCTTCATGCTGTGCTCTGCTTCTCAAGGCCTCTGGTATCATACAAGGCATATATTTCTCTGGGCTGCATCAATATTTTACAGTCATAAATATCCAATTTCATATAGAATAACTACTTTATCTTTACAAAACTATGGTTGGACCATAAAAAGAGAGATAAAAGTAAAATAAATTAGCTGTGGACCTTGTCCATTAGATAAATTGCTTTCACAGAGAAATCAAGTAAAAAAAGCTACAGTCAGGTCAATAAAAGTTCAGGCAAAACAAGTCTGACAAGTCTCAGTACTGAGGCTCTGAAATATCAGTTAAAAGTTTATAGTCCATTTCTAGGAATGACAATATGGCCCTGGATTCTGCAGCACAGAATTTTGTTCTACTCTCTGCATGTTTATTTCTGTTTCTACCCATTTGCCAAGTCTGTTTTATCTGATCCTTTTTCTCATGAATCATACATTGAATAGGGGTAGCAATTTGCAGGAAGAATGTCATAGTGTATAAATATTTGTTTTTATCAACAAAGCTTATGGGTGTAACAATGTCAATCCAACATTCATTATGTCTGGTAGCACAGTTTTAAAGCTATGTGCCATATGTTCCCTTCCATTAAAAGACAGGGAAATTCCACTAATCCAATGCAAATCAGAGTAGGGTATAATCATAGCAGCCTGGAAAAGGAAGCAGGTGACACCAGGTGAGAAGTGATTGCCATGAATATGTTGTATCCATACCAGTATTCATCCCATGGTAATATCTCCTGGTGGATTGTCTAAAGAAGATATGAATAGCTGGAGAAGGAAAAAGGCATAAAATAACACTTAGGAGGCCAAAGTGTGTTATGCTAGTTTTACTGCCAGTATTGGAAATACAGGCAAGGGTAGAAATTCAGAGATTTTTGAAAGGTTAAGCAAAAAATACAGGAAATTCTTTTGTTTATTTCTTCACAACTCATTTCTTGAATACGTTTCCTGCTGGGGTCCTTCAGCTGTAGACCTGCTGCAGTGGGTTTCCAAGATGATTCACCACAGCAGTTCTCTAGTCTGGACTCAAATTACACAAAACTTCAATTTGACTTTGAAGTACAGAAATTTGCATGTGTTTTCATTGAAATTTTCTTGAAATTAATAAAATACATTTTACCAGTAATTAATCACTTTATTAGGAGTCTGAAGTGCTAACTTCATAAACTAGATACTTTTCCTTTTTATTCTTTTTTTTCTTATATTGTTTTTGTGGCCATTGAGAAGGTCATTCCTCTCTATCATGTTTTCCATTTCCATTTTGCAGCCATACTGTATCTCATTTTTGTCTTATCTAGACTCAACAAATGAAATTCTTTCTTTCATTCTTATAAATCCAAGATTCTTTCCATACTGCTTACAATACTGTAGGCTATTGTTACTGTATTTGTAATATCTTAAATTAAATGGCATTCTATAAAAAGTATTTGCACTTAAAACAACAAAATAATATCTTCCTGCTATCTGATATAAGATTGCTTTTCTCCAAGATATTTCATATTGTGAAGAATATGTGTAGTTTTACAGGAAAACCTGCCCAGTAAATATGGTTTAAATGAAATTTACGGATCAGTCTGTTCCTATGTGCTGAAAGACAAGCTGATGGGGAAGCAGGGCAGCCTGGCTGAACAGAGATTTAACTGGAACTCGGGTTAAAAAAGTAGGAGAGTCTATGATCTATGAAAGAAGAGGCAGGATGACTCGGGAGAATTCAGGAGGGCTTACAAGGATGTTGTGAGGTATGCAGGGAAAAGTTTACAAGAGTAAAAGCCCAACTAGAATTTAATCTGCCTACTGCTATAAAAGACAATAAAAATGCCACTCTAATTAGATTCACAACAAATAGCGGGGCTCAGGACAATCTCCATTCTTTATGGAATAGGGGAGGAAACATTGTGGCAGATGAGGAAAAGGCTGAGGTACTCAGTGCCTTCTTTGCCTCAGTCTTTAATACTAAGACTAGTTGTCATCAAGGTACCCAGCACTGTGAGCTGGAAGACAGCGACTGGGAGCAGGATGGAGTCCCCATTGTCTAGGAGGGAGTGGTGGGTGACCTGCTACATCACTTAGACATGCACAAGCCCATAGGGCCAGATGGCATGCAGCAAAGGTACTGAGGAGCTGATGCACATCCTCAGAGTCACTTTCAATGGCCAGAAGGAGAATGAAGGGAGCTACAGGCCTATCAGCATCATCCTCAGTGCTGGGGAAGGTCATGGAGCAGAACCCCTTGAATGCCATCACATATCGCATGCAGGTAAACCAGGGCATCAGGCCCAGTCAGCATGGGTTTATGAAAGGCAGGTTCTCTTTGATCAACCTGGTCTGCTTCTGTGACAAAGTGATCCACTTAGCAGACAAGGGAAAGGCTGTGGATATTGTCTATTGGACTGGTAATGCCTTTGACACTGTTTCCCATAGTATTCCCCTGGAGAATCTGGCTGCTCCTGTCTTGGACAGACGCACTGGCTAAAAAATTATCTGGGTGTCCAGGCCCAGTGAGTGGTGGTGAATGGAGTCAAATCCAGTTGGTGGCCAGTTGCTAGTGGTGTTCCCCATGGATCAATATTGAGTCCAGTCATGTCTAACATCTTTATCAATGATAGGATGAGGGGATTGACTATACCCTCAGATGGCAGATAACACCAGATTAGATGGAATTGTTCATCTGCTGGAGGGTCAGCAGGTTCTACGGAGGGATCTGGACCAGCTGGATCAGTGGGCTGAGGCCGTGTGTGTGAGTTTCAATATGGCCAAGTGCCAGTCCTGCACTTTGGTCACAAAAACCCCAGGCACCTCTACAGGCAGACTGATTGGAAAGCTGATCAGTGAAAGATGACCTGGGGATGCTGGCTGTCAGATGTCTGAACCTGAGCAGAGGCCATGATGACCCAGAGAGACTCTGACAGCACCAAAACATGTTCTTAATGCTCCTCTGTTTTTCATACTCTCTCTTGACTCTACTAAACATTTTCCTGGTTCTGTTTGGTTTCTTTTTGAATTTTCTTAGCTGATTTCTTCATTATTTATAAAGTCCTCTGATAACCCCTTGTTAGTGTATCCTTATGTTGTAGTAGTTTATAGCTTCTTTTTTAGCATATTCACTTTTGGCAAACACCGTAAGAACAGAAGGCTTTGGCTGTAGTATATAAATACAATCTGCAGATTTGCATTCCCATTGTATCATCTATTGTTTTCCAGATCCCTTTAGCAAGAAGGGAGGACCTGCCAGCAGCATGAACACTATGAGTTGCTGTTTCGTAGGTGGCTCATGGTCATTTTCAGGCCTGCTTTTCTCCAGCTCATATTCTTAATTTTATTTGTCTTGAAATATTGCTCTTTTTAGTACTGTTATTATTTTTTGTTTTAATTTTAAATCGGACTTTCAGTTCATCAAGGTCATTGTGCATTATGATCCTGCCCTGCTTCTTGCCTTGGTGTATGAAATGTCACAGCTAGCTTAATGTCATCCACAAATTTTGTACAGGGGCTCCAAAATACCCTCTCTGAAATGTCCAACTGACTTAATCAGGAAATGTTGAAAAAGAAACAATTTTTTCACCAAAAGTATATTGTTCTCCAATCAGCTTCACTTCTAGCTCTTATTTCCATATTTTCAGGCAATTAACAGATAATTTTCTAAGCAGTTTCTATATTTGCATCTGTACAGTTTTTCACAGAACTCTTTCATTTAATACTCTAATTTGCTTCAATGCTATTTTTGCAAACAATGTATAAAAGAAGTTTTACTGAAATAACTGACTGATTATAAAGTGCATATTTTGTTTGGCCTCAAACTGTACCAGTGAATGAATTAAAACAGCCTTTTTCACTAGCAGAAGATCTCATTACTTCTCTAATATTTTTCCTTTAATCAGTATGTGCAATTGATGCTGGTATGAAAGTAGAGATTGAGTGTCATTAAAGTTCTTGCTAAGAAATATTGGAAGAGTTTAATTATTTTCATTTAGGTTCCTTGAATAAGAAAATCTCTCCAGATCATATTTCTCTTAAAAATTTCAAACTCTGAGAAATTAACCTGCTGTAATTTTTAGCCTTAATTAGTAGTTGGGGGATATTTTAGTGTGTTCCTGGTTCAGATATTTTTTTTATTTATTTATCAAATTGAGTAAATTTTTTTTGTTTGTTTATATGTATGTGGAAACCTACAAAATATTTGAGTAAATATAGAAGGGTTACTGATTCTATAGAATTAGATCAGTATTGTGTTATCATTCAAACTACCATTTGTTATTCTGAAGTTCAAATTCCATTTAAAAAAATGGAGCTAAACAATGAATTGAAGCTTTTACTAATCATCTGTTACCTACATTATGAACTAGACATAAATCTTTATAATATTTTAAAAATAAGAGTTTTTAAACATACATAAAAAATAATAACTTATAATGTATTTCACTTGTAGCTGAATGCAATACAAGAAAATAGATGAAGACATAGCCAATCACCTAAGACTAGAAAAATGATAGTCCAAAATTGGGACAGCAGTTTTCTGAAGCAAACTAAATACTGATTTATATAGTCACACCTTCGTATCTCTAACTGTCATTTCATTTGTTTCAGTGTAATATGGATACAATTACTATTCATATAACACTATAAATAATGGAGTACTATTATTAGTACTAAATAAAATAAGGTTAGTTTTACAAAAAATGCTGTGTATAATTTTATATTTAAGTTTATCTGTCTCTGCAATCATATTGTGTTAACATCTATTTTTAATTGCTTTATTTTTTTTAATGGCCTTGATGAGAATATGACTGGAAATACTGTTTGAAAAGGAAAAGGAAATCAGTCCTTCCTGACAGAGTAAGTGTTGAAATTTATCAGAACTTTGACTGAGAAGGTAAACTTTTGAAGACTTTTATTAAGCACATTATTTTCACTAGTTGCAGATTATGTTGTACTCATCAAACTTATACTTATTTTACATAGATAATTTTCTTCTTTCAGAAAAGCTCCTTTTCACTTAATTTGGTTTTACATAGGCTTAAAAGATAGCATATGCATCAGAAAGCAAGAGACTGAAGAAATATTCAGGGAACAGGAATTTTCTTTTGTTTCAATGAGAAATGTTGTGAATATTTTCTGCATTTTTTTCCGTGTTGAAATACATACTAAATCATTAATTCTACATTCTTGTTTCTTTATGGCAAATTACCCAATGGTGTAACAGACTACAAATTTCACTGTGTCTTTGCAAAACATACCAAATGTTACTAAACTGAGAATTAGATTGAGAATAATAAACTGAGATGAAGATCATTGCAAACAGATAAACTGTGAGAAAGCAACCTCCGATTTCCCATTTACCCTATAAAATAATGTTTCAAAATTGGCTGAATATATCTATCTGAAACAAAATTTCTAATGTGTAAGAAGGAGGGTGGGGGAAAGGTTAAAATTAATTATTAACTGTCAGCAAAGAGTAAGAGAAAGGAAAAATGTTTCAGTTGAAATTCAGATCACTTAGTGCTGTTTATGTCAAAACCAATTATTTGAACTTCATTCTGCAGCAGATAGCTGGCACAAATGGTTTTGTAACAATGTAATGTACTAATGTGCTCAGCAAAAACTCTACTTTTAAGGCAGATAGTGCAGCAAGTATACTTGCAATTACGTAATGGATGCCCTGGTGTACATATGCTTTCTCTCCAAAATTTATATGATGATACTCTTAGGCACCATCATTAGCATACAACAATTCACTGTACTTTATCACAATCAAAAAGATGGAAATGAAAATTAAAAAAAAAACTGTCAAAGAACTGTTATGAGGTATGGATGTAGAAGGTTGTGTTTATTAGAGATCTTTGCCACTACAATGAATTTGTAAAGGGATATATAAGAATGTTTTCTTAGTCTGTCAGTACATTTTTAGATTTAATGACAGCAAGTAAAATAATCTACCCTGCAAATAAAAAAAGCTAAAATTATAATTTTTCTGTTAGGCATTAGGAAGATGACTAGCATCTTCAGATGTTTTGATTATACAGAATATATCAGAACTCTTATTCAGAACTTTAATAAAAGGCTATGGTACAAAACAATCCTTCATAAACACATTAGACCAGCAAGAAGTACAGAAGTGAACAGACAAATATTTGATAAAGATGTAGAATGGCAAAAATATACTTATCATTTATCAAGATACATTTTTCCTGTATTTCCAACAGCTTGCTATTCTTCTCCCTATATTTTCTTTGATCTTAGTGCTCGTGAGTACAAAATAACTAATCTTAAAACGATGAAATTTAAACGTCTCGTAATTCAAATATGGACTTAAGAGGTAATTTTAAAGCCTCTCTTGGGAGAAAATTTTATTTACTATTAGCAATCACTCAGTAAAAAAAACCTTAGACATTTATCTGTCATGCTGAACTCAAATTAAACAAAAGCACTGTTTAGTACATTGATTTAAGCATGTAACTGAATTATAGCTCAGAGTATAAGAGACAACAGAAGACAATATGAAGTGTGATGGATGTTACAGAAAAAAGATTTTAAAAGATATGACGTGCTGGTTTCAGCTGTGGTGGAGTTAATTTTGTTCACAGTGTCTGGTATGTGGCTGTGTTTTGGATTTGTGCTGAACACGGGGCTAATAATATGGAGATGTTTTTGTTATTGCTGAGCAGGACTTACACAGATCCAAGGCCTTTTCTGCTTTTTGTACTGCTGTGCTGGCAAGGAAGTTGGGGGTGCATGGGAGGCTGGGAGGAGACAAAGCCAGGACAGGCGACCGAAAGGATCTTGGCCAAAGGGATATTCCAGACAATGTGACATCGTGCTCAGTATATAAAGGGAGGGGAAGAAAGAGGACGAAGGGGACATTTGTTCTTTGTCTTCCCAAGTCACCGTTAACTGTGACAGAGCCCTGCTCTTCCAGGGCTGGTTAAGCACCTGACTGTCCATGGGAAGCAGTGAATTAATTCCTTGTTTTGCTTTGCTTGTGTGTGTGTGGCTTCTGCTTTCCCTATTAAGCTGCCTTTATCTCAACCCACAAGTTCTTTATCTTTTACCTTTTTGATTTTCCCCCTAATCTCACTGGTGAGGGAGTGAGCGAGTGGCTACATGGGGCTTGGCTGCTGACTGGAGTTAAACCATGACAAATAGGAACTGAAAAGATGTATTTTATTAACTTCTATGGTGATTCATAAAGAGAGGAAGTAGAAGGGTAGACACTAGTTTGAATCTGATAACATGATATGATAGGCGATAGCAATTTTCCAGTAAATATTTCTGCTGCAGGAATGTAGCATGGATAAAATTGCAGGCAAATAAAGACATCAATAACACTTCACAGTAGAGAAGCTAGAGACATTGTATCAACAAATTGACATGGATCTTCCATGTCAAAGCTTTAAAATGCACTCTAAGCAAAGCTTTAAAATGTGTATACATTTAGGAATGTTATACATTAGGAACAGATTTTATTGTCACTAAACAAAAATAAGAACTGGATTTGGGACAGAGATATTTAGCTGTCTGATAGACCTTCTTTTGAAGAAAGGGTATGGCTATTTCTATTCTTAGGGTTTCTTGGATTAGATACACAACACAGTGTGAATAGAAATGACCAGTATCAAGCAGAACGCACATAAATCTATATCAGCATCACAAAAACTTACAAAGAGAGTAGATTATAGAACTGGAGTTGTTTTCTACCAGTTTTATGTCTCTCTCAATGAAACAACTGCCAAGACAGAAAACCCATCAGGTGTGAGAAGCCACAGTGGAACAGCATTGTGAGGGAGAGGAAAATCCAGTATTTCTGTTCCATAACTGACAGCAGAAAACAAGATCTTTGTGAGGGCTCCATGTTCTGCATATGGCGTAACTATAGGCCTGTGACATACTGCAAAAATAGATTTAGAGAAATTAGCAGGGCTAGTGGTGTATATAAGAGCAGTAAAAGAGATAATTGGAATAGGAATAAACTGGAGGGATTTATTTTTACTTAAGCAATTGATATAGTTGGATAAAATGGACAAATTTCTGCTATATAAAATTAAAATATAACTACTCTCCAAAAAGCTTTTCTTTTAGAGACTATCATAGAATCACACAATGCTTTGGGTTGGAAGGGACCTTAAGGATCATATAGTTCTAACCTCCCTGATACTTTTCACTAGACCAAGTTGCTCAGATACGTGGAAATTTAGTTCATCACTTGGTTTTGATATAAGAATAGATGATATGGAACTTCCCAAACTTGTTTGTAATTTTCTTTATGCACACTTGAACACAGAGGTATAATGGAGCCATCTGAAATAGTCTTGTGACAAACACAGATAAATTAGAATCACAGCAGCTCTCCTAGTCAATATACCTGATGAGGAAAACATTGCTCATGATGCATTGCTCTGTATTTAAGGATGTATTAGAGTCAAAATGAGCAAGAAATATATACCTGAGTCCTAAACAGTTCATCTTTGATTAAAAATGTTTACTAGGACTGTCTTTTATAAATATACATTAGGGGAGCTTGTGGTAGAAAGGGTTGTGGTCTCAGTGCTGCTGCTGACCTACAGTAATATAGGCAATTAAACCTTAGGACATCACTAGGAAATGCCTATGAGGAGAAACTCTTGAAGATATCATATAATCTTTTATGATCTTTCCCTTACAGTTCAGATGACTATCAGCAACAGAATAAGTCATAGGAGTATTTTGAAATAATTGAATTTGAAGACTTATTTATAGAAATAGATCAGCAAAGCCACATGATTTTAGTCTTTCTGAATTATATGGCTTTTTTTTTTTTAATTCAGGCTATGCTCAGATATAACCTCTAGCAATTCTAAGTAAACTGTATAATGAAAGAATATAGATATGGTATTTGTTTCAAGACTGATGAAAATACGTACTTAAAGATATTTTCATTAGTCTGCCCCAATATATTTTGCAAAAATAATTTTTAAATGGACTTCTTATTCTTTCTTTTCCCCAAATTTTAGACTACTTTTTTGTCTTTAAATTCCACATAATTATTATGGTAACTCTGATATTATTCTTTCATTGACATTCTGGATAACTTTTTGTAGGTATAAATTGATTCAAACATAAATCCTAGACTGGAAAACCCTAGTTCAGTAGGAAATATTTCTTCTCTTAATAAAAAACACCTTCCAAACCACCTCAAAAATACCTAACCAGGGCTGTCTTAAATTTCTTTAAAAGTGAATTATATTTTCAGCTCTATTTACTCAGAAAATTTGGCAAAAGTTACTGCAGTTATAAATGCAATTACTTAAAACAGACAAAGGGATTGAGTGCACCCTCATCAGGTTTGCAGACACCTCCAAGCTGAGGGTACTGTTGACACACCTGAAGGAAGGGATGCCTTCCAGAGGAATCTGGACAAGCTCAAGAATCAGGCCCATGTGAATCTCATGCAGTTTAACAAGACCAAGTACAAGATGCTGCACCTGAGTCAGGACAACCTCTGATATCAGTGCAGGCTGAGGGATGAACAGATAAAGAGCAGTCCTGTCGAGAAGGACTCGGGGTCACAGGTGGGTGAGAGGCTGGACGTGACCTGGCCATGTGCACTCACAGCCCACAAAGCCAAACACATCCTGGGTTGTGTCAGAAGCAGCGTGGGCAGCAGGGCGAGGGAGGGGATTCTGCCTCTCTGCCCCACGCCCCTGAGACCTCACTGGAGTAACTGCATCCAGCTCTGGGGTCCTCAGCATAGGAAGGAGATGGACATATTGGAGTGAGTCCAGAGGAGTGCCACAAAGCTGATCAGAGGGATAGAGCACCCCTCCTACAAAGACAGGCTGAGAAAGTTGGGGTTGTTCAGCCTGAAGAAGGCTCTGGTGAGACCTTATAGCAGCCTTTCAGTAGCTAAAGGGGACCTACAAGAAAGCTGGGGAGGGTTTTTGACTAAGGCAAGTATTAATAGGATATGGAGTAATGGCTTTAAACTGAAAGAGAGTAGGTTTAGATGTAGATGTTTTCTGTGAGGGTGGTGAGGTACTGGAACAGGTTGCCCAGAGAAGTTGAGGATTCCCTAACCCTGAAGGCAGTGTTCTGCCACTGTAACTTACACTGAGTGGAAAACTTTTTTTCTTTTGTTTTGCTAACCATAAAACCTATAACAATTGTGAAATGAAAACTTGTATTTGATGGACATGCACAGTGACTAATTCACAATCTGTTTTAATGGCATATAAACTGTGGATTCATGACATAGGAATTTTGGCAGTTATATATCTGAATGCAAAATAAGAGCGTTTATTTTATAGTTTTTATTTTATTTAGATAATGTTAATTCTATTTTGTGTTTAAAAGACTCAGCAGAAAATTTCTCCTTTTTATATAATGCGGAAAGAAAAGAAAATATAATGATCTTGTTTGATACTATTATGTATGAATCTGTATAACTACAGGTTTAAATCTGTCAGTCCTCCACTAATGAGACAAAAGACTGTTTGCAATGAAATGCTCTTAAATGCAAAATGAATGCTGCAATGGTCTTTTAGCTCTAATTGTATTGTGATGACATTTGGTGTAATTATACGCAGTTGAGTATGATTTTTATGCCACTCTAAGAATTTCTGGAGTAAATTGAGGTAGCTCTCTGTTTTCAGATGAATTTGATCACTTTGTTTTACCCCAGTCTCACAATTTATTTAGAGAGGCCTGAAACCCCGTATTTATCATAATCTGCTTCGTTTGTTCGGTCCCCATGCGGCAATTCCAATTAGAATTTTATCAAAGTCATCCTTACAGCAATAATGATAATCCTGTAGCATCTATCTGGATTAGGTCTCTGTTTTATTCTACTAATGAATACTCTAGAGGGGTCTGGGCAATTTTACAGAACAAATTAACCTTAGAGCATAGCCATTTAAAGTGTTCATTATAGTGGACACCTGCAAAGTGTACTGGGCTTAAATGCAATTTAATAGACCCTTCTAGGCCTGTTTTAAAGTATCCTGAAGAGAGTATGAATGAGATAATATTTAAATTATGATGGTTAGAATGGGATTTTTCTAGCATTTTCAACAACTATCAGATGTCCTGTGTATGAAATACACTCTTTGGAATACATCAAATATCATCATGTAATTGCAGCTTTTGAAATCTAAAATGAAAAGTTTCAAAACACTGAAATCTGAAATGAATGTCTCTTCAATTCCACCTTTGTGTATAGCATGCTCAAAAATGAATGTCCTACATGTGATACACTTTGTTTCTGATTCAAATACTCCCATTATTGCAAAAGTACACGAACTGTAATTCTTAAATAGGCTATAATGGAAAGGGATTGGGGAAGAGAGGGCAAAAGAGCAGAGGGAAATGGAAAAGCTAATTGGTATTCGCTGTTTTCAACCATTCATATCCCCAAGCCTACCCCTTTTATTTTTTTTTAATTTAAAGTCAGTCTCTTCGTTACCTCATTACACTACAATTATAACATACTCCAGTGCCAAGGACCCAGAATGATTCATCTGCATTGTTCATCAATCTAACCATTGAGCTTGCATTTAGTTCTAGTGGCAATCTGAACACATCAGACACTGCTTGCATGTATTGTTATCATACTAATTCAATAGGCAAATAATTTGGTCTTTAGTAATGGTTATGAGAATTAAATAAATAGACTTTATATTTTAATACGTTGAACCAATTTCTAAAAACATGAACATCTTTTCCATACATGGCCAAATTTTTGTAGTTCCATATCATAAATCTTGCTGGCAACACTACATCGCAGGAAAACTTGCTGCATCCTTGAATAGAATGAGGCAGAAAGTGCAAACAAAATCCAAAAGCATTCTGTTTTGCATATTTGTTTAGTTTATTTTGGAGCAGAAAATCTTAAGCAAAAACAGAAGTATATACATAGTGTGTGGAAGCATATGTGTAAATTCAAGCCAATAAATGTTTTCCTTATTGAAATCCCAAATAACCTATTGTGGTAGAAGACAGTAACAAAACTGAAAGCACAGATTAGGCTAGGTTTTCCAAATTCAGAAGGCACTGGTGGAAAAACAGCAGAGTTCCAGGACTGAGAATTTCTGAAAAAAAATTATACAGTTATCCTAAAATCTCTGCTGGCAATTTTGCTTAAGCCTGAAAAAACCAACTGTGATCTCAAAAATATTTTTTCACTCTTAAAATATCCTCAAACTTTGGTTTATAAAAACAATATAATTTTTCCCCACGTTATCTTTTGCCTTTTTTAAATGAGCTACATATTTGTAAGTGTATTTTAGCTATTAATTGATATCTGTTAATGTGTTTCTAGAATTTACAGGGGGTTTTTGTCAATGCCTTCTAAAAGATTATTTGCATCCTCTGCTGCTGATGAAGTAATGAAACGGTTCATACTGCTTTCATTCACTGGCTCACAGTGATACAACCACCGCTATTCTGCAAAGGACTGTACCAAAATCCCTGCCTTCGAAAATCTGAGTTAAGTTTATAGTTATTTAAGTATTTTGGTTCTTTGACTAATGTGATATACTTGTAAAGTCCTAATAGAGACAGAGCTGACTTAGCTCAGGTACTGTGACATGTGAATTAGACAAAAGATGAAGATAAGACAGCTGTGACAGCTGCGTAGACGTGACACAGTGGGGATTTAGAGTGGGTTCACAGGAAAAAAAGAGCCACATTACTTAGTGACATAACCTGAAATTTATTTACTAAGCAGCATGGGTTTAGCAGGTGAACAGCAATGCCTGTTATAAAGCTTCTAGTATAAGATTTCTGTGCTATGGCATCACAATATGACAAGGATCATGTCTCTCCAGTCCAGTTTAGCTAGCCAGCACAGACCACATAAACAGCTCTTACTAATCAGTATGTTTGAGTCTTGGATAACATTTTGGCCCACACCTGTTGCCCATGCACAGAGCCCCAGACATGAAGGATATTGTCTTAACAGTATATTTCTTTAAAATTAGATAATTGGAATAATTCATGGATGACATTGCTAGTTTTATAACTCAAAGCCAATTTGTTTGGTTTTTCCTATATTTAAAACCAGTTAGTGGTTTTTTTCAAAGTTATTATCACCTTCAGGTTTCCTATTCCAGATGTGCTAAAAAGATGTTATGTCCTTGCTTCAATGCTATCTCAGCTCATACCAGAGTACCTTAGAGTTAGAAATCAGCAGACAATATGAGGATATGTTGGCCTCATTTTATTACACTAAAGTTCTGGAGGTTTTTAGTTCATAACAATCCATAACAAAGATATAATCAAAAGTGAAAAGCAAGTAAACCCACCTTTATAGCACAGTTGACCTATTTATTTTCTGCAATAGTCTCATGCACATACATAGAAAAGTATGCAAAGTTAACACAGCTGTGAGTTTCTTTCTAGGAAAATTGCTAAGCCTTTGTCCTACTTGAGCATGCAGGCTGCTGTGTCAGGACCTCATTATCACACAAAAACAACAGAGAGTAATCTAGAAAATTTTAGCTAAGATTAGACACAATATTTGAATTTGTCCAGGCTAAGGTTGTACTCCTGTTGATTGTTTTTCATTTTTATTCAATTAAAAATATCATCATTTCCATGTTATTTTGACCAAACCATCGTTCCTATTTTTTTCAGTCAGAAACTATTTAAAAATCCTAAAAACTCAAAAGCCACATTATTTTCCCAGCTGCAGATAATAACTTATCAAATATTAAATATTAAACTTATCTATGAAAATATTGTATAAATCTGACTGACAGCATTCTAAAGGTATTAAATATCCATGTTCTGATTTTCTGAGGAATACACAATTAGAGGGAAGTCAGTTACCATATCTTCCTTGGTTCTGATCTCAGTACACTCTAGAAATACATTCAGCCAACTCAAGAAGCTAGTATAATAGCTCCAACAGCAGTACAAAATTAAGCATATCTCAGTTTTCTCACACGTTTCATTTTCATTCTCTTTATACCAAGTGCTGCTTTTTTTTATTTTCTGCAAGTTTCATCAGGGCATGGATTGTTAACCTTATGAATTTTTCCTGAGGGTGAACATATTCCACCACCCATGTGATAGTTTCCTAGTGATATTTTTATGGAATACAGTGGCTTTAATCAATATAAGAACTTGTCCTATTCCCACTGTTTCTCTAGGTGGCAAATAGGTTCTATTTTTTTCTTCTTATTTCAAACAACTTACTCATTGTCACTGCGCTGTGCCTTGACCATAAATCTTTGTTCCCCAGTGCATCATGTAGAAAAAATAGAAGACATTTTGGAAGGACTTATATGCTGGGGCCTGTTTTCAGCAAGAGTGTAGCTTTCAACTGCGGGACACTGAGTGTAGAATTCAATTGTGTAAAAGAAGACTACATGAAATGCTCTAGGGTATCTGAAATGAGGTCAGTAGGTAGGACACAAGACCTACAGGATAACAATACCTTAGTAAGGTAACAGTTGAAGGACTAATAGATCTGAAACCTGTGGACTAATGGATCTGAATTTAGGCAGCTGACTGCCACACTCAGATGATTTGAAAAGCCTGACAACTATCCAGAGCTGAGTCAAAATGAGTTGTAAATAATCATGACTAATAACATTTTAGTATTCAGACCAGACTTTTAATTAGTTTTTATTTTTCTTTAATTAAGGAAATAATATAAAGTATAAAAAGCACAGAAAATGTACATTTGTTATGAGTATGCTGGAACAGTATTTCTTTCAAGTTTCTTCACTTACACCTTCAATTTTCTTAGACATTCTGGCAGGTACACCACTAAGATCCTCTGTCACTGCATTTCATCAGAGAGTTATTAAATAATCCCATCTGCCTGAAGCAATAACTACTACAGGAATAAAGCGATTATCTATTGTTACCTGATTTGCACTTCGTCTAAATCTAATGAATTTAAACACATTTTACTTGGTGTAAAATATCACCATAACATTAAGAACTGCCATTTAAATATGTTCATACAATATCGACAATTCAAACTAACATGTTTTGTGATATAAAAACTGGTCACTTAATGCAGCATGGAAAAGCAATTTGAATGAAAATAAGAAAAAAAAATTAAAACTATTTTAAAATTACTTGAAAGTAGAGAGGGTAGGTAACAAATGAGAACATACTTGCTGCTGGTCTAAAAGCTGTTTCACATTGTGCATATATAAGGGTGGGGAGCCTAAAACACATACAAAACCACAATTAAAATCTGATAGGAAAAATAGGCAGTTAGATTAGAGCTTGAAGCCTACAATACTGAGAAGTCTAGGTTCTCAGAAATTTCACAAAACAATTGTCATTTCAGTCACCTAACTTGCAACCGCAGGACAGTTGGGTTTATTCAGTCATTGGATTGTAACCTCATTCCAAAGGCCAGTTTGAAAATCCAAGGTTTTTAAAAATTTTTCTTGCTTTGTGGTAAAGAAAAATAAGTAATTTTCCTAGAGTACAGAATGCTTGGTTCTGCTCACATACTTTCTTTATTTACACATGAGATGGGCCCAGCTCCACCCATATCCTCCTACTTGCTTCTGCACACACATTTTTTGATCCAGCAAGCACCACAATGTGTTTGTCCAAAGATGACTTTTAAGAGGAACAGTGAAAGTGCATGTCCATATCCCTAGGCTGTGGAGTGAAAAGTGTATTTACACTGCAGCAGTGCACATGAAGTGCAGTAGCAATGCATGTTTGGCAGTGTCCATACGAGAGAGACAAGGGATGCATATCAGACCTCTATAGGACAAGAGTGAGATGGGGCAGAAAATTGGTAATTATTTCTCACTACTTTCACTATTGCTCTAGTTTAATGCATAATTTCAAGTTTTGAAAACAGTGTTCAGTACAGTGAATTGTCATTTAATACTAAAAAACTACTTACTTAACCACTAACTCTATTCAACATATCAGCAACTAAAGTTGAGATAAACTGTTGTGATCAAAAAAATTAAATGTGCACAAAATATTTACTAAGAACAAAAGCAAGAGGCTTTTTCTTCACATAACTGAACACAATAGATGAACTCGGGACTAAAAGATTAAGGTGTCAGTAAAATGTCTAGTTCACGCATCAAAATACATCAGAAAATTTACTAAACACTCCTGGGACAATACTCTGGAAAACACAGTAGAAGAAGGCCTGGAAAGAAAACACCAGTACCAAAATCACTATTTTTTATTCCAGGGGCAAGGAGCTTGCCTCTGACCTGCCCCACTCTGGTATACTTATTAGATTAGTACTAGTAATGAAAACACCATGAAAAACAAACAACAACAAAAAAACCACTATGTATAATGGGTTCAGAAGCTAAGATAAAAAAAATGAGGAAGAGGTGAATGCTATTAGTCATCTGGCTCACTATTTCATAGGAAGATTTTCAGATCCTGACATCATTTACAATAGAATAGGCTAAATAGAAAACAAACTAAGTTGATTTATTATCTGTGTAACCTATTCTACTGTTCATTCTGAAGACAATTCTTTGGGTGACTCAGAAAGTTCAAGAGATTTGACATGTCTGTCTGTCTCTCTATTTTAGTGGAAAACTTTCATCTCCATCTTAATTTGGGCTGAGACACTCTATTTGTTGTCATGCTGCTTGAAGGGCTACACAGGAGTAGTCCACAGCAGGGTAAAAGAGAAAATGTTCAGAACAAATTACACAACACTATATTGCTTTTCTGCACCCACCTATGAAACTTTTACTTAGTAGTCTCTCCAGTGATTCCAGGAGATTTATAATTACATTTCAGCCAATGTTCCAAGCAGTGCCTAAAAGCAGTAATTTACATTTTCTTACCACTGGCTTTGGGTTTTGGTTTTAGTCAATTCTTACTTATCAGCTGATGCACTCTTGAAGTCAGAACAACATTTCTGACCAAAACAAAAACATCTTCAAGTCTATTTAATACACAAGAGAACTTTTAAGTCCTAGAGAGAACAATAGGTCCTTCTATTAGAGAAGAGCCTAAAATTTAAGGAAAACAGTCTATCAACTATTAGTCCTCTGAAATATTATTTATTTGGTGCACATTCCTTTTTCAAAAAAGGAATGGTATTCAAAAGATAAAGTAGATAAATGCTTTATTTATAAGATAACATTTCGGCTTTCAGCAGCTGCTTTTCTTATATTGTCCTCTGAAGTTGGTGAAAACAGCAATGTTACAGCATAAATAAAATGTCTCTTAAACCCACAGAGAACTTGAAATAGCATTTTTTCTGCTTAACAATGGGACACGTGATAATATTACTCGCAGAAAATGAACTTGCTGCAGTTGAATTTAAGACACCAACCTTCTTCACAAAAGGGAGAGAAGGGAAAAAATTTAATATGTATTTTCATTGTATGCATAGAAAAACAGACAAAGAGGAGCCAAGATGAGGGAGTTAAAATCACACATTGAAAAATATGCATTACTTCCACAATCATATTTTCCAGTAAACCCTGGATTAAACTAGTCAGGCACTGTCAGAAGCTAATGTTTAGTGCCAGCATCTGTGGCTGTCTAAGTCCACCATAACTGCTGTTTCCATTCCTTTAAAGTTTCATGTGCTTTAATATTAGGTGTTTTACAGTTTCCTTTTTCTGCTTTCCTCAAATCATCTTTTTGGTCACTAAACTGAACACATTGTGGCTTGACATGGCCAATTGCAATTGACAATTCCAGTCGCCCAGGGTTAGCCCAATACTAATTAAACATAATTCTAGACTATTATCATTTTTCTTCATCAATGCAATGGATTTTATGCTATTTTTAAAATTCCGCTTCTTTCAGATAGAAATAAATCCTAATCTTACATTCCTAAGCAGAAATATCAGATTGAATTAGCAATCTTAGTGCCACTTAATGAAGTCCTAACATTAATCTCCACTCTCCAATTCCATTTTTGAAACACCTAAAGCTAACATCTATACAGAAATAGCTTTTGCAAATCTAAGTCTGATTAAAACCCTAGTTGATCATTCAGTGCACTCAGAAGACACCTGGAATGGCTGTTATTTCTCACAAGTTCATGGGTCTCATTACCAAGCAACTTCTAATAAAATCCCCGTGTTAAAGAATAGATTTGCTATGAAAAGCCACTTCTCAGTGATTGTACATTCAGATACACCCCACTAATTCCCTAGCCACATCAGATCAAGGTCATACTTGCTTATCTTCGTGACAATGATTAGAGTTAATTGCTTGTTGCCTCAATTACAACACCAAACCACCTGAGAGCAAGTATTGGCACTTACTCCATCTGGTACCTTAGTCCCTTAATGTGCCTACGTGGAACCAGGGGAGATGTTTCTATGTGTGTCAGTGATGCCATGATTTGAAGTCACTGAACCAAATCCCCTTAGCTTTATACCAGTATAGTTTGAATTTCTTCATTATTAGTGAGAATCCATTATACCATGAGAGAAACATATCTGACAAGTTTAGGTGGGCCGAGAGTCAAGGCAGACTATTGCACTGTTGTCTAGATTTCAACAGGTAAGCCTGTATTGTTTTTTGTGTTCAGAATAACTGAAAATCTTTTGGAGAATGAAACCCTAGAGCCTCTAAGACTGTAACATCATTCCTACAGCAAAAACAGAATTTATATTTTGATTTTTCATGTCTCTTTTTACAGAAGGCAAAAGAAGATAGGAAGCGACTTAGGACCACTGAGCCTCTAGAATACACTTTGTTTCACCCTCAGAAAGTGTATGGGTGTGTTCAAACATATTTATATGTACAGATAATCTTGTACCCATATGCTTACAAAGTGCAGGCACTAGCAATGTGGAATTTGCCAGCTTGCAAATACAAGATTTACTAGTATCACCAAATAATCAAAAGGGAATTGTTGACCCTTGTTTTGAGTAATTAATCCCTACAAGGCTGGAATTCTCTGCAAAATCTCTGTTTTAGCAGTTTACACTATCATTTTCTCAAACATCTGCATCTCAGAAAGGCTTCAGCTGTGACTGTTTTGCAGTACCCATCTTCAAACTAGGTTATCATAGGCTGTGTTTTTGAATTAGCTGTAGAAAGATACCATGTACATTGTTTAGTAGAAAACATAAAATTGTTTAAGAATTGTTTAGTTCAGGCTAACCAACTTTGCCATAAGCAATTTTCATAATATAAATGAAAGAAAAGATGTCTGACTGCAAACCACTTTTTCTGCAAGAAATATATTCTCAGTTTCTTCTCACAAAATCTTACAAAAATTGTTTTCCTGTAAAATTCCCACTGAAATGTATCTTCACCTAGCATTTCTCTGCTATATAACTCAGCTGGAAGTGGTTATTATTTAGAACTGCAAGTATTACTTTAGAAATCACCTAATATGCTAGCCAAATCTACAGATTTTTCACCTAATTTCAGGTGCTCAATGAGCTACATTTTTTCTACTAGTTGTAATAATTTTTGCTATATTCTACACAAAACAAAACATAAAAAAAAATATTATTTAATATCAGCTTTCTACAGTGCTACACACATTCTAGGCTTCTGCTTTAAACATTTTTTTTTCTAAACTATCAATAGTGGTAGCTCAGAGTAATTTTTTTCTTTTTTCTAATGACAAAGTAGTTGCTTTAAAGTTCAATTCTTTTCATAAATGCCAATAAATTGTATTTATTATTTCTCCTGATTCTAAATTCATATATGCCTAATAATTAGCGGTTACGCTTGGAAACGTAAAACTTTTCAATAGATATTATTAATTAAAACTAATTTATTTTATTACCTGACAGAAATGTTTTCAATTTCTAGTGTAAAAATGAGTTTGAGTTCAATCTGGTTGCCATGACAACAATAGGGATTAGTTGTCCTCCATTAGAACCTTCTCGGAGCTTTTCA
>WAAE01010821.1:0-11324 GCA_013400495.1 Nicator chloris
CACCTTCTCCATGGGGCACTATGGCTGCTGACAGGGCCCGGGTAACACCTTCCCCGGACAGTTCAGCTGAGGGGCTCTGGCGAGGCTCAGTGGCAAGGCGGGGCCATCGCCTGCCACCCCTGCGACGTGCAGGTGGCATGGCACCCCACACAGGGGCCCAGCCTGCTTGGAAGCGCCTGGGGCACACTGAGATGGAGGAGCTCACTGAGGTGCAGGAAGAGCACGGTGGCAAAACATCCAGAGACCTGTTTAGAGGCCTTGCCCCGTGCCTGTGTGAAGACACATCCATCAAGTCCACCTGCACCCAGGAGCTGTCAAGTGTCTGTCAAGAGGCAGATGCAGAGCCCCAGGCGCTGCCCAGCACTCTTAGCTTGACCAAAGACTCCACAGGAGAGACAGGAAAATCCTCTGAGCTCTTGTCACCTGGCCTGGTTGCAGAGCCATTCTCTGACACTGACAACTTGCAGCCCGGGGACACTTTCCTAAAGGAGTCAGAGAAGGGGGACGAGGAAGAGTTCCCAGATACAGCAGCTCCAGCTGCAGGAGACAGAGATAGTGACCCAT
This sequence comes from Nicator chloris, assembly GCA_013400495.1. NCBI lineage: Eukaryota > Metazoa > Chordata > Aves > Passeriformes > Pycnonotidae > Nicator > Nicator chloris. The sequence goes on from WAAE01010821.1 coordinate 565, forward strand.
GGACCATGTCGCTTGTCCCATTGAAAGTGAGAAAGGCAGAGGCAGCAGCTTCTGCTGTGGCTGGTGATCCCTGCAATGAGGGGCTCAGTGAGCTTTTCCCTAACTCACAGCCTGAAGAAACCTCAGGCTTCTCAGTTTTGTCTTCAGCTGGAGGCCCCTGTGAGGACAGGGGAACTCATTGGCTGGCAGATCAAAGCACTCACAGCAAGCTGCTGTGCACGGAGACTGAGGATGCTTCGAAGAACCTTCTACATATGGAGGCAGAGGAGCTGGAGAAGTTGGAGGAAGACATCCTCTCCTCCCTGGATCAAGGAAGCCCGTCGGTGCCGCACAGCCTTTGCAGCTGGAGCAAAGACTGCGCAAGAGAGACCGAAAACTACTCACAGCTTGTGCCTCCTGACCTGTTTGAGGAGCTGTGGTCTCTGTTTAACAACAGGGACATGCCATCTTGGGACATTCGTGTAGATGAGTTACTGGAAAAGTTGGAGGAAGAAGAGCTCCCAGACAGAGATGCTGCAGGAGAGGGAGACAGTGAGCCAGAGTGTGCGCTGTGTCCCCCCCTACAAGACAAAGAAGCAGAGCCAGCAGCTTCTGCCCTGGACAGTGATCCCTGTGATGAGGGGCACAGTGAGCCTCTCCTCAGGGCACCACCCCAAGAGGCAAAGATGTCAGCTTGCGTCTTGCCTGCCGATCCCTTGGAGGAGGCAGACGCAACATGTGTGGATGCTGGTCATGCCCAGGCCAGCCTTGCCCAGGAAAATCCCTGTGGGGCTGAGGCAATGGCGGGGGCTTCCCTGGTGCCTGCCCAGCCCCTGGCATGCAGTGTTCCTTCCTCCCCCGCTGACATGACCACTTTCTTGCAGCCCCCGGCCCCACGGCGATGGCGCTCCATCCTCAAGACCACCCGGCGGGCATTGAGGCGACTTTTCTCCTTCAGCTGCCTCAGGGGGCAGCAAGAGGACTGAGCCTGGCTGCCAGCACCAGGCAGATCGATCCCAAGAGATGGCCACTTACCCTCAGGCCACACAGCTCCCAGAGGGAACTGAAGCTCCCAGAGGCAATGGCACAGGGAGGCTTGTAGTCGATGTAGGAATGGATGGACATATCGATGGATGGATGGATGGTGCCCAAGGCAATAAGTTGCCACATATAGGTCCTGCTGCTGACTCCAGCCCACCACCCCCAAGCCAACCACAAGGCAGCCTGGTCAGGGAGAGCCGGCTGAGGAAGAGTGACAGTGTTGCCTTGTAGAATCCCACAAAAACTGAATTTAGTCCTGGGCTGCAGTGTGAGGCTGCATCCCTGCCCTGGGCCCAGGCTGCATTAAGAGCTGGGAAATGCTCCTTGGACCTCAGCTTTGTAGGCAAATGAAGGCACCCCCATCCTCCCATCATATGGCAGGTAGGAAAACACGTCCATGGATCGCCACAACACAGACTGGAGAAAAGGGCTTACCTGGCAGAATCCAGGGCCCCCATGTCCTCCTCCACAAGAACCACTAGGACTCTTCACCATCAAGAAGAGCAGGGTGCTAAAGGACCCACAGGACGTTGCTGAAGCCAAACGTGGTGGCTGTCTTCTGCTTGTTTTCTCCACTCTCTTCCTGCACTTCCCCCCAATGTCCCCCCCTCTCTTTCTCACTCTCCTGTTTTCTATTCTTTTCTATCTATACTTCCCATTTATTGATAAATAAAATCCCTGTGGTTAATTTTGATGCATAGTTTTGTTGTCATCTTAATTTACACAGAGATGTCTTTAATTGCATCTTAACAGGGGCACACACCTGCACACAGCACTCGAGGTGCGGCATCCCCAGTGCCCAGCACAGAGGGACAATCACTGCCCTGGTCCTGCTGACCACACTATTGCTGACACAGAAGGCCAGGATGCTACTGGCATTGTTGCCCACCTGGGCCCACACCAACTCACATTCAGCCGCTGTTGGCCAGTACCCCCAAAGCCTTTCCCACTGGGCAGCTTCCCAACCACTCTGCCCCAGCCTGGACTACTGCAGGGCCTTGTTGGGAGATGAGGGCAGGATTGAGTCTTCTTTAAACTCAGCCTCTCACCATCGATCCAGCCTGTCCACATCTCTGCACAGAGCCTTCCTACCTTCCAGCACACTGACAGTCCCACCCAACTTGGTGTTGTCACAAATTTACTACTGAAGTTATCCTTGATGGCCTTGGCCACATCAGCAGGACAGACACGGGACAGGACTGGGCACGGGGGACACCACTAGTGACCGGACACCAACTGGATGTGGCACCATTCACAGTCACTCTCTGGGCACAGCCACTCTCTGGACACAGCCATTCTGACAGTTCTTAACCCAGCAAAAGGTGCCCCTGCACAAGCCCTGGGCTGACAGGTTTTCCAGGACTGTGCAGTGGGAGATGGAGTCAAAGGCTTTGCTCGAGTCCAGCAAGACTCCACCCACAGCTTTTTCCTCAGCCCTGAGGTGGGTCACTTGCTCCTCAAAGGACATCAGGTTGCTCAAGCAAGGCCTGCCTTCCCTAAACTCACACTGGCTGGGCCTGATCCCTCAGCTGTCCTCTCTGGGCCATGTGATCCCCCTCACAATGATCTGCTCCAGAACCCTGCCAGGCCCCGAGGTCCAGCTGACAGGCCTGCAGTTCCCCACATCCTCCCTGTGGCTCTTTTTGGCTGTGGGTGTCACACTGGTACCTCCAGTCATCTGGGACCTCCCTGACTGACCAGGACTGATAGTAAAGGACAGACAGTGGCTTAACCAGCTCTTCTGCCAGCTCCCTGAGCACCCTTGGGGAACTCCCGGCCAGCCCCATAGACCTGGCAGTGTCTCAGTGACTCTGCAGGTCATGAACCATTTCCTCCAGGACTGCACGGTGTCTTGTCTGCTTCTCGTTACTGTTTAGTTTTTCATGGCTTCAATAGTTATCTTTGTTTGAGATTCTCGGTAAAGAAGGCATTAAATTCCTTAGCCTCTTCCTCATTCTTTGTGGCTCTATTTCCTTCTGCATCCAGAAAAATTGAAGGTTTTCTTTGCCTTTCTTCTTTTTAATAGTATCTTAATAAAAACGCATTACAGAAGAATCCAGATTAATTTCTGAATTTGTTTTTGCCTCTGATTTTCTTTCTGCTTGACCTAACGATATCTGTGAACTCTCCCTGGGTTTCCTGCTCCTCTTTCCAAAGCTGATATATCCTCTTTTTTTTCCTGTGCTGCTGCAAATGGTCCCTGCTAAGTCTGGCCAATCTTCTTCCTTGCCAGCCCATCTTTGGTACATAGGGCTAGCCTGCTCATGGGCTTTCAAGATTTCTTTCCTAAAATATGTTCAGTCTTCCTGAGACCCTGTGGTACTAGCAAGAATTGACTTAATTTTCCTATCATCAAACTTCTGCAATCTAAGGATCTATACCTGAACTACTGAATACAGGTTCCCTTTACAATTAAGAGGGATTTTTAAAGTTACAGTGACCCTCCTATTCTAGTCATGTACTTGAATACACGTAGGTTCTTTTTAGATTTCTCTATGCTTTCGCTTTTCTGATAACACTGCAGTAACTCAATTGAAAGAGTATACAAATATTGTTCAAAAATACTATCATATTTATAAGATATCTGCACTTATATATAAATGCATATAAATAAAAATGAAAGTATATATAGCAAATTACAAATGCATGCACAGGCATTTTCCTATTGTGTTGAAAAATTCTACTACTGAAGAAAAAAAGGACATGGTATGCAAAATAGTGTTTGAGGTTTGAGAAGTTCAGGTGTAATCAGCCAAGCTGTGTTGTACATCATTTCAAATTCAGTATAGCTATTTTACTGATGAGACAATATATTCGGTTCTGATCAGCTGTCTTTAACTACCACTTCTTCAACTTCATTTTTTAGAAAAACAAAATATATTATGTTTCTCCTTATTTCATTCATAGCACATTCAAGCAAAATAGGAATTGGCATCACTAGATGAGTAATCAAACAGGTGGCATCCAAACTGGTTTTGATATGTGCCCAGCAAAGACATGAGGCAGCTGGCAGATTATTTTGCATGCCAAGTAAGTCTGATGAAGGAAAGCAATCCTTTCAAGTCCAAAAAAGCCCAACAGATGAAAAATAAGTTAAAGAAAAGAAAAAAGAAAAAGCAAAAAGAAAAAAGGGAAATTTCTGCAAACAGAGGAAGTTTTTTTTCCAGAGATTACAAGAAGCTTGTCCCTCTTGGCTAAGTTTTTCAAATATTGCTCATGAGATAGAGTCTAATTCCTGTCTTGGCCAGTCTGCCTCTGTGAACTTTGAGGAACTGCAGGATTTTATTTCTTAGAGCACTATCCACAGCCTTTTAGGCATCATTATGTCTATCTGGATTTCCAGAGTAACTCAGTCAACAGTAAAGAATAGAGAAATATTGGATATGATTTTAACATACAAAACATAGATTATAGAACAATGCTTTATGCAAGAGGAACATTTGGATCCAAATGTGTTTGGAAAGGAAATAATCCATTTCTGATTTATTTACAAAATGATAATCCCAATCTCCTGAAGAATTATCAAAATAATTTTCTCTTTTTATACATTTTCTATATGCAGTAGAGATCAAAGTGACATCATAAGAGCAAGGAAAATTCCTTTCCTGGATCTAATATCTTCTCTAATGTTACAGAAAAAAAAATGCTGTCATGAGAACAATCTTCATTCACAATCCATTACTGTAAGAAAAAGCATCCCAGAAGTGTTATGAAGAATGAAAAAATGTCATATCTTTGGACTGATATCTCACAGGATTTGGTTGGAACTGGAATGTAAATAACCACAATGAACAAATTGAAAATAACATTAAAATGAGATCCCTTCTGAGCTCTATCTTGCTTCCAAGATTTTTGAATAACGTCTAGTAAATTGTCAGAAAAAAAATCCAAAAGTCTATTTGCAAACACACAAAATGACAGGCTATTTCAAGCATGTTTTTACTCCAAAGGAAAACTCTAAATATGTAATATATAAATATATATGCAAGTACATATTTTGTAGCTTTTAAAAGTATGACCCTAAACCCAAAAATGGTTCTTAAAACCTTCTTCTCAACTTTTAGTTTACCTCAGTCTGATTTTTGAGCTACTAAATGTCAGTTGCAATTCTAGGAATCACGGTTTATCTTATGGCCACAAAGTGTTTCTTTTAAAATAAAGACCACCAAAATCACAACTGGCTTAACAATTAAATAATATCTTGCTTAGGAAAGAATTCTAGTTCTTCAGAAAATGTGTTATCTTTTAGTTAATAAATTATCTCTTACTATCTTATGTAGTAGACTTAACTACATATTCTGTCTTTTTGGTGGTTTTTTTTTTAAACTTATGAAGAAGAAAAGCAGTCAGTATGAAATACTCCTATATTACTCCTATGGTTCAAGCAGTATATATATCCACATAATTGCTCTGAGAAAATAAAATGATAAAATGATCTGCTAAATATATAAAATGGAAGCAAAAAAAGCCACCCAGGGGTTGTGTGTCAAGTTTTGCTGTTATTTTGTTGGCTCCGTAGACCATGAAAATCATAGGCAAACCCCTGATTTAAAGATGACTAAAAAGTTAAGCAGATTCTGCATCATGAATGATGCTTCTAAGATCAGTCTGGTAGATGTTTTTATCTTCAGTCCTCAAACCTCAGCTTGTGAAGAGTTTTCATACCTTTGCATTTCTTTACCCAAAACACTATTAGTCAAATTCTGCTACCAAAAGTAAAGTTTTTCTTCCAGTGAATATGATGGCATCCCATAAGCAAAATGCTAACAGTCCCACCTGAAATCCTAGAGAAAGCTACAGGAATAGTTATCCTCTGTAACACAGGAGAGAAACAAAATTCTGGGTAGCTGTTCTTCGCATTTCCTTTGAAAAATTATCAATAATCCAGCAACATGCACAGCAATGAGCAAACATTTTGATATTTGATACATTCCTCTAAACCATCTTTTTATACTGAACTTTTCACAGAACCTATATTTCAATACTAAAATACAACCATTTTAATGTAATCTTTATTATCAACACATTAGCCATCTATCTGAAAATAGTATCATTAAAGCAAAGGCTGTCAGTGATCTGAGGAAAAACAAATGTTATCAAAGACCCAATTAAATTATACTTTTTGTTTGTTTGCTCTGGAAAAGCACTGCCAACTCTTGAAATAATCTGGGGCAATGCGAGGTTGTTGGACACCTTGCATGCAGATCAAGAACTCAAACACTGAAAATTTTCTTTAATTAAGAAACTAATCTCTACAAACCCATCTAGCAACATATTTTATTTTCTCTTTGTTCATGTAAATAATTTTTGTTGTAAAACTAACTTTGCAGATTACATTTATTTTTCAGCATTCTTAAAAATAACACTGAATGTCATTAAATCTAATGAAACACAAGAAATTTGCTTCTCCCTTTGCAACTTCCTTCCTTACCTCTGAAGGTGAAAGGTTGGAGGGGCTGGTTCTGACTGCCACTTTCTCATAACATTTGAAGGCTTGAAATTTTCATGGTTTTCTTCTTTACATTGTTTAGTCTATGGTTTTTTGCATAGTGAATTTTCATATGGAATAATACTTGAAATACGATGTTTTTTTGGATAACACTACAAAAGCTTTTAGAATCTTTTCACTATTTAAAAATGGCTTAGGTGCCTTTTTATTGAATACTTGAATGGATCAATGCTATTTTCTATGAATTCAAGATGTGCTTGCTTCATTTTTGGTCCAAAATGAAACCAGTAGATTTTGTCTGCATGTAAATGAGCAAGACAAGCAAAGAAGAGAAGGGAACTTACTAAGGGGTTTGGTTTTTGTTATGGGCTTGTTTCTTTATTTTTTGCTTTTTTTCAATACAGATTAAAACGCAGGACAATAAAAGAATCTATTAAAACCATAGGGGAAAAGGGAGTCCGAGTCCCCTGGACAGATCCTACCCACCCTGAAACTTCACTTGCTTTTCAATAGCATGTAGATTCATGACACGTTTATGGACTAAAACAGAATTATAGTTTATGTATTAGAGCAGCACTGGGTTGGCAACCACAAGGCCCAGCACAAACTCAAAATCTGTTAAACATAACATAGTTTGCCTGTCACAATTTCGTGTTTATGAACATCACAAAGTCACAATTAAAACTGGAAATGGAGAGTAGACATTTTTGCCCAACATCTGCCATCTGAAAAGTGGATGCCTGGTTCAGGTATACTCTATATTTTTTCCCTGCAGGTATGAAATCCAGCTCCATTAGGAGATAGACCCACTATATATGACAACTGTCTCCAACATGTTCTGAATTTTTTCTGGTAGCTTAGCTTAAGTAGGCGAGTTGCAATTGATTACAGTGAAATGAAGTGAATCTATCCCCAAAGCAGGAAGAGAGTGATAGGCTCCTTAAAAGAGGCCTCACCTTTAATTGATGGTCTGCACTTTTCTAGCCCTTTCAGAGAGAATTAGAATAGATTCAAATCACCCGTTTTGTTTTGCCCTGTGGAGCATTCAAATGTTAAAGATAGAGCTTAGAGAAGGTTAAGAAAACTAGTGCCATGATAGCAAACAATACAAAATTGCCCCAGAAAATGTGTCAAACGTCAACTGTGGATGAAGACCTTTGGGTTTTTGGTGGTGTTGATTGATTGATTTGTTTGTTTGTTTGTTTTGTTTTGTTTTTACAGTTGATATTCTGTAAAAGTCTTGAGATCAGATCAAAATTTCCATCATGACTGTTTATTTTTGGTGTTCTGTACAGAACTGATGATCCACCTCTCCTGCCTTTAAACAAAAACTGGTTTTGCTGTATCTTATTTCCACTTCAGCCTTTTTCACATTTCTCTATCCTTTCTGTTTTGAACAGTAAAGCTTTCCTTAAGAGCAGAAGAAGCTTAGCTATTTAGTGCCACATGCAGAGCTCAGATGCACCTGTATAAATTCAAACTAAACCACCAACATCAGCAGGGTTACTCTGAGAGTCACTGTGAGATGTACTGATGCTCTACATCTAATTACAAGAATACACCTTGGTTGGATTGCAATTAGTTTTATGGGGAACAAAAATATGTCTTGTTCTTTCTAAGCAGTGTAATAAATATAGGATTATTAGTACTGTGTCAAGGTGTCTGAGAACCTGAATCTGGACCCTGAAAAATTGTGTCTGGTGTCACTTGAGTATTAATAAAGAATTTCCAGCTGAGGAATGTTACTTAAATCATAGGTAGGCGAAGCCTGTGGAGAGTAGTTGGTCTTGTCAAAACATGTAGCAGTCGTGATGATTGCAAATAGTAGAGATTTATTTTTCTGATAAAGACCAGTCGGAGAAATGGGCAACACTGAAGTTCAGCTTCTGCACCGAGAAATTTGTGAGGCCATGTCTCTTCTGGGGGTGGGTTCTTCAAATAATCTGTTAGGAACTTAGAGACTTTCCTCCCTAAAATCCAATACTTTCCCTCCTGAAAAGTTTAATGGACAATTACTACCCTCCCTCAGCTGCATAATTTCTCATCTATGCTCCATGTTTATTGCTCATGGCCAAACAAAGAAGATGGTAGAAGGAGTCTGGAAGTTCTAGGCATCCCACCAAACAGAAAGAAGAAAGGACAATCCTTTCTGTTTCTTCTCCTTGTCCATGCTCACTCTTTCTGCCGTGTCTCCAAAACAGAGATCCAAAAGTCAACTTCTATATAATCCCATACCTGTAGCAGGAGGACTTTTTCCCCTGCAGTGCAATATATTAAGATGAATAAGTGCTCAGAGAGCAGGAGGTCCCATATTTGTCATCTTTTCTTTTAAAATTTTTATGTAAATCTGACCCTTAAACTACTAATATTACATAGCAGATATCTTTTGTAGAAAACCTACCGCTGTATCTTAAAATCAGTATGAGGGAATTTAAATAGTTATATAAATATCTTCAGATTCACATTTTGTTTTCCATGTATGCTCTGGAACAAAATAAAATAAATTCTATTCTACAACAGAAATGTTTACGATTTAACACTTTGAAATATTATGTTTCTTCATAATATCCTTTGATCAGTATTGTATCAAAACTGGCAAAATGACTTTTTTGCTAAATTATTTAATTTGAAGGAAGTACTTCCTTTCCCTTTGAATTTTTTCAAAGCAACATTATTTTTTGCTGTAACTTTTTTGGGGGGGGTTATTTGTGAATCAACAAATTATTCTTTCACTTCTTGTATTCACAAGACTTAATTACTAGATTTTTCTATAATAATTTAAAAGTAAAACTTTTCTTTTTGCTTAAGGCATTATAAGATCCAGAAACCAGGCAAGAATCTCATGAACCTGTGTTCTTTAGGGTTTTTCACTGGAATTTTTCTGTTTGATGTATTTTCATTGAACATGTAAGTAATTGTCTCTGTCACAGGCAAGCTTTACCTGCTCAACATCTTCAAAGTACTTTCAGCTATAAAACCATATCTCTTTTCTTTTTATTTTAACATTTTTTATTGGTGATAATTGGTAAGCAGATTGTAATAGAAGAAACACAAAGATAATTCTCCACTGTTACAGTGTACATCTTTAACCTTGAGATGTTACAAGGATAAAAGAGTAGGAAAAGAACAATCACATTTTCTTGGAAGGAATTTGTTCATTTACAGCTGTAGCCTGAGATTTGATAAGATGATGATTCAGCTGGCGGGATGGAACGTGATAAGGAATGATAATAAATTGGCTGTAGGCCAAACCCGTAAAAACAAGGTTGAAAATTTCCACAGAATTACACTTCTGAGACAGACATATGCCTAATGTTTTAGACTACATGTAAACATCTATTGATACACAATAACCATTAATTCTCAATAATGGAAACATTTTAGGCAGAGATATTCAAGTTATAACTACATTTCTTTTTTTACTGTATGGCTATCCTTAAAGATACCTTAAGGATAAATTGTGAACCTTTCCTTCAGGACCTATTCACAAATAAACACAAAATAAACAAATGACCTCGTGACTCCTCTTAATTTCAGTGCATATGGAACTAAACAAAGAGCAAATTAATATAGGAAGATTGTTTTCAAGTGGACTTTGCTCTTCTTCTTTCCCTGGTTTTCATCTGCTACCTTGGATTCAACTTTTCTGTTCCTGTAATACAGAACATATCTGTAGACCCATTTCACAATATACCCAAGACACATTTCTGGGGCAGTTTGACTTTCAGTGGAAGAGCTCTAGGTGGTTTGCCAGGATGTTACAGTGCCACATGGAAGATCTTGAAATGCAGTGGGATCAATAATGGGTGTCACAGACCTTGTTTGTTTTTATTGTCAGTATGGAATGACAAAGGACTAAAATCTATTTTTGACTTTTTCTTAATCATTTTATGGTTACAGCTGCCTAACACCTGTAGTAAGGGTATACGTCTTGATGTTTTCACATGATAGGCAAAGCACCTAAACGTGAATTGCAACTACTTTACACTGGATATGGCACAGTATTCATTTAATCCTTATTCATTACTGCAGATGTTGCTTCTTATCCTTCAGCGAGATGTATTTTCTTGCAGGTGCTGTGGAATATGTTAGCACATCTGTGATTTTCTTTGATTTTCACCAAATATTCCCCCAAACCAAACACACTGTCATGAATCCTGGTTTAGCATCTTGCTGACTACACTAATTTGTTGCAAATGAGTTGTTTAGTCTGCTTAAAGAAGTCACTGGCAAAGGTATCAGGAAAAGTAGGTCCAATAAAAATCTGAAAAAGGACAACAAAGTTCAATTA
>WAAE01010825.1:0-90960 GCA_013400495.1 Nicator chloris
AGAGATAGGAATTTTTTGTGAAAAGTGTAGAAATACCTGAGCTCTTCAGATGTAACCAAATAGTTTATAGCACAAGCACAACTCACAAGGATAAAGCATTACCTGAAAGTACCCTAATACAACTTCCCCTGTTATCAAGATTCTTTGTGATTACTGCCCTAATTTCAGTGGAGCTTTGACTCCTTCATACTATATAGGTCTTAACAAATTAGTCAAGGTCCATTTTTACAGGCAGGGGACAAGGACCACTGAGCTCCAGTGGGAGCAAAAATGAGTAAAGAGCTCATTCAGAATACTCAATGAATGGCAGGCAGCACAAGACTCTGTCTTGCTAGTGTGTTGTCAAGACCTTGGCAGAGGTCAGTAAAGAAGCAGGAGAGACAAGTATAGCAGGCACCAAAATTGAAGAGGAAGAGACAGAGACATTCCATTACTGTGGGAAAATTTTACATTTAAATAAGATACAGGAGAATGTGCTTCTGCAATGTATGGCAGTGTGTTTGAGATAAAGACACTGAATTTCACTGCAGCTCCCTTTTGAATTCATAGAAATTCAGATCTGTGAGATTTCAAGCGCCAGGGGAAGTGGTTGCTTTTTAGGAGTCAGGTTTACCAAATTTCTGAAGGTCCTGGAAGTCTCTTTTGTGACTTTGGTAGCACCGCTGTATTTTAAAACTGCATTGTATGGCCTTAACAGAGAGCCTTTAAAAGACACTGGAATGTGTGGGTTTGATCTGTGTGGTAGAAATGGGGTGAGTGTGACAGGCAGAAAGTGCAGGAGCTGGGGAAGTTACATCAATCTCTCACTTAGCAGGCTGCGCTGCTCTCGCAGTCCTACGTAATCCAAAAGAGAGACATTTTAGGAAGAGCTGAATTCGAAAATATCAAATAACTCTGTATCTTGAAGTGCACAATGAGATTCTTTCAGCTCTGCACAGGGTGTTTTTCAAAAATTGGGAAGGCAAAGCACATCTCTGCAAACAAAAGCCACCTACCTGCTGATGAGACAAAAATAAAATAAACAGGCTCAGTTGGTGGGTCTAAAGTCTCCTGTGCCAAAGCCAGTGAATGGACATTTAACACTATTCCTTTCTCACTGGGAACTCTTGTTGTTTCATTTGTCTATTTTAATGTCAACACCACCAGATAAATGCTGAATACCCTGAACACTGTGATCCTACAGGGAACATGTAAGAGATAAGAATGACTACTGGTGCATTAGGGTTTTTTGCCCCACAATGAACATACGAGCAGCTGTTGGAAGAAGCCTTTTTGGCCTAATAAGTAGTAAGGCAGGATCCAAGTATTCCAGGGTCTTGAAGATCTCTTAGATTCTCAGATGACAGAGCCACAGAATGGATTATCTTGTGGCCACAGTGGGTCATCTAGTCCAATCTCAGTACATCTACTTCGTGCTTTTCTGCAGTTGTCAGAAGCATCACACCAACCCTATCAAAGCCCAAGGCATAGGGGATCAGTGAATGGTTCATCTGACCACCACCCATGCTGGTATTAGCTTGGATAAAGGAAAGACATGGATCTTCTACTTCCTATTACTTTGTGTATTGGAGAACTGACTGTAAGAGAAACACATCATGTACAGTTTAGAATAACCTGTCCATATGGGATGATTCCACAAACCCAGAAGCAAGTTAAGGATAAAAACATAGTGCTTGGCTAACACAGCAATTATTTAATATTTCTTTTTAACATCAACACTTCAACATTGTATTTTTTAAGTCAGGAAATTCTGTCATCTTCATTTTATAGATGCAGAAAAGGGCAGTGGACATGTAATTTGTAAAGCTGTACTGGCCCCTTGATTGCCTCAGTCAGAGGGACCTGTCTGGAGTGCCCACAGCTTCTTTTTCCTTCAGGCCATGTAACTGAGGCTCCTTCCTATCAAATCAAAGGACTGAAAAAGGAGAGAGGAGGTAGTCATGCTCCCATTGTTGCCCCAGTAGGGACTTGAATGTTCTCCCAGACTGTCAGTTGAGGCATGGATACAGCAACCTCGGCTCTGCTGTAGGGAATTTGAATATGCACAGATGCAGTAATGTTATTAAACTGTGTGCAAGTTTGCTGGCATAAGGCTTGGCCTGTTAAAATTTGTATTTCAATTTCAAGCCATGGATGATCCAGGGGTCATTCATAAGTAGAAAGCTCCATGAAGCTACACTATTTTGGGAATTATGAGTGGTTTACTACTACAAATATGATTCCATGCCAGGTGGCTTTACTGCCTGAAAATGCTGCAAGGTACATTGGATTTACTAGTAAAGGCATAACTTGCTGGAGATCACCCAGACAGTCTGTGGCAGAGCACTGTCTCCAGCCCAGGTTGCCTGAGTCCTGGTCTGGCTCATAATCACTCAGCCACATTTCCAGTACCAGTGCTTCTCTTGTCCAACACAAGCTTTTCAATTTGCACAGCAGCAAGTTACTTGGACCAACACTTGTCAGTTTGAGTGACTCTGTGCTCCTACAACCTGCTTAGAAGTAGACACAAACTTCTCAGCCCATGGATTCCAAAAGCTGTGAAAATCTAGACAGTATTCTGCAACATACATTTAGCCTTCACAATATAAATATACTTCATGTTTTCTCATCATATGTTTCCTCAATACTACAGCCAAAAGCATGGTCAAGCTTAAATCACATATTCTTGAGTCTCAAGAGAGTGATTAGTTCTTACAAGGTCCTTATACATGCAGGCACTCGGTCTTAAATTCAGAGCAAAGACCTGCTGACTCATCCTCAGTATGGATCTGTATGGAAATATATTGCATGCTCTTCTTGGCTAGCACATGATGGTACATTCATCCAGAAATATCACATCACATGGGTACAACATGAAAATCTAAGAGGACAGGCAGCAAAAGACTCTGTCTCCATTGGCTTAGAGAAAGTGCAATTTTATGGCAGCAGCAAACCAATCAGTCAATATCCCTCTCTAGTTCTCGCTGCTATAGGACAGTTCAAATGAACAGAGCATGATTACTACTGCAAGGCAAAGGCATTTTGGGACATACAATCTTTTTGAGGTAGTTCCTGCCTTTCAGTCAGCTCTTATAACCAGATAAGGCCTTGAATCCTAAATCTCAGCTCTCTCAAATTCTGAGAATCTGACCAAATGTTTTCATTTGGTCTAACTGGACACAGAATCCCAGAATTGTTTATATTGAAAAAGACCTTTTAAGATCATTGAGTCCAACTGTTAACCCAGCACTGCCAAGCCCACCACTAAATCACGTCCCTAAATGCCACATCTACACATCTTTAAAATACCTCCAGGGACGGAGGCTCACCCTCCCTGTTTCAGGGCTTGACCACCATTTCTGTGATGGATTTTTTCCCAATATCCAACCTAAAACTCACCTGGTGCAATTCTGGGGTCATTTCCTCTTGAAGTACCAGTTGTTACTTGAGATAAGAGACTGACACTGATCTCTTCAATAATAATTTCAATCAACTCTGTCTTGTGAGCCAGGTTCTTTTTAACTCTAGCATACACTTAGAATCCTTCTCTAATGCATCTTTCCACCCTACAGAACAGTCTCTATATGTCTGAGTCTGCATGCTCGCCTTTTATCAGGTAAATAAACCAAAGTTCACATTGTGTGATCTAGGATACTTGACAACTTGTAACTGCTAACAAATACTTCTTTATAACAGCAAAAGACTGTGTGGTCGTAGTGACTGCAGCTACATATCAGACAAGCTATAATCAAATATGAATAAATATAATAAACCACCTTTTAAATATGCCAGTATCGAAAGAAACCTTTATGTGACCCATAGAGAAGAATGTGGAGACTATTTAGGTGGAAGGACCAAATTACAGAGTGAAAAGAAGAACAACTAAAGAAAAAAGGGCTATAAAAGCAACTTTTCTTCATATTACCTGCACACACATGCAACACATACTGCTGCAAAATTACATATTTACTTTGGTATAGTTTCTGAGCTGTTGAAAATTTTCCAACTCTCAAAGCTGAAGTAAACTATTAGTAAACTATTCAGCAGAGCCAAGCAGTTCTGAAGACCTACCTAGCTGAGAGTACATCCTTATACCAAAGCTTAACATAACCCTTGGGAAGAACCCTGGGACACTTCTGTAATAATATTTGAACAGTGGTGACATAAGAGAGTGACACTAACTTTAATGCTGTTTGCACTCGTTCTCTTAAAAACTCGTTTAGCCCAATTCTACATTTGTAAGGATCTGAACAGTTTGAAAATTGCTGTTTTTCCAGTCACTTTCAAATAATTTGGTGTGAAGAATATTTTGACCACTGGCCAAGGAGATGCCTGGTTCTGTTGAAATTGTTATAGATCAAACACAGACCAAGGCCTCTTAAAAGTTTATAGAGGTTTGAATGCAGCAACTCAGTTGTGCATCTACTGACCACTGGATAGAAATGTTGTACTCTCATGCAGGAAGCCTGATGTATGCACAGCCAGAAGTTAAATTTTCTTTGCAACGTTGGTAATTTTAATATAATCTGTAACGTGGGTGGGAGACAAATGCCTGGAATGCAGCACTGCACTGATCTCTTTGATGAGCAGGGAGTTCACTTTCCAAACAAAATGAGCTAAAGAACAGAGAAGGGATCAACTGTTTGCAGGACTGACCGTGTCTTCTCTTAAAGCATAGCAAACCCGTGAAGTTGTGGTAGTCTCAAGAGGATTTCTTGGACTGCAGCAAATTCAAGTTCAGCTGAAATGTTCAAAAACCCCTAGCTTGGGAATGGGTAACAGAAGCTGAAGATCTGGCTCCTTAAAGATAAAGGGTGTTTCATATTGCTTTCCTAATTGTTCTGGGGGAAGAAAGCTGTTTGCTGCATGCTCTTTTCAACCTTGGGACTAATGGGAAGCATGAAGGAGCCTTGTTAACAAACAAGAGGTTTTGGCGCTTTGTAAATGGAGAAATACTGCCTACAAAGCTGAGTTTTATACTGAGTTGGTTATTTTCATCTCACACAAGTATGAGATGAACAGTGAGACCACTAAAAATACTAAAAGTAGACAAGTATTGATTTTTCACTTTACATTATGAATTTAATTTTTTTAAAGACAAACCCCCCAAAATATTCCCCAGCAAAAGTTTGCCATCACAGAGGGGAACGCGGGACAAGAAGGGGCAAGGGAGTTTGGTAAGGTGGCAGAAAATCAGCTACAAAGGACTATTTCCCATCCACCCTTACATTAGAACTTTTCTGCAGGTGCTTCTAGGGCAAGAGGGAGACTGTTTAAAGAGAGATTTAGAACTCCCTCTTCCCCAGGAGACTGTGCAGAAACCTAAAACTATTTTTGACAGAGGAAGACTACTCAAAAGATCCTTAAGGCTTTCTGCCCAGCTTTAGCTTTCCTAGCATTTCAGTTGCTTTTGGGGCTGAAACTATTGTAAACTTTGTCCACCAATCCTTCCCACTAGCAAAAAAGCAACGTATCTCACAAATTCCATATGGCAATACAGTTCTACCAAGAAATGGAATTTTTCCCCTGTTATGACCTAATTTCTGAAATCCTTGAGGCAATTTTCAGCCTGATAGTGGCAGATACTGCACATTAGACAACCATGTTTTGAAGCCAGGATATTTACCTGGATCATAGTACTTATGCTGTTCTCTAGTTCCCTGTGCAATATCCATCATCACGTTATTCAAGCACTCTTGGTATCACTGTTGGTATAAACAGGACTGATCACACTCATTACAGATTATAAACCACCATCGCACCTTTTTGCAGAATGTGACAAAACTTAAAGCAAGCAATAGTTCCCTCCCTAAGTCTCAAAATACAGCCGTTTAGCAGTACAAGGTTAGAATATAGCAAATAATCTTGCCAGAAAATGGCAGACTTCTAGTAATCATGAAATGGGGTATTTCCATTGAGTACAGCTCTTCTAAGGGTCTTCTACAGCTAACGACAGAAGGAGAAAGCCTCATTAACTGTGACGTTATCTACAGCCCTTAGTCTTCCTCTGTAATTCTGAGCTGGCGGATTGAGGTTTGGAGACAGCATCAATCCACAGCTGAGTCGTGGCTAGAGGTGTAACTAACCTACGTCCAGGTGTGACAAGGATATGTCACACCTATGCTGGGTGCTCTGCTGGGTCACTTTGCTCTCGCTGGTTTACAAGGCAGGAAGTTGGTTGTGGCCTTAGCCAAAATCGTGTGAGAGAGGCAGCCTTTGTCTCAAACTACACAGAACATGTACCATCCATGGTTCTCTGGAGAGCTTTCTCAGGCTCTCAGGTCCTGAGGTGCCTTTTAAGCTGATGACACACCTACTGAGCAGCAGATCAGAGCCAACAGCATGGGCAACACCTGGAATGAGAGGGCAAGCAGGAAAGAAAAGTAGTTCTGTTCCAAAATGAAGACGAAAGTCCCACTATACCAACTTTGTGCCCCCACTTTGATACACCAGCCACCATATGTGAGAAGCTTAATGCTGAGAGGGAAGATGGTGGGAAGGCTCATCAGCCTTTCTTCCCTCCCCCTCCCAAGCACCATCCCTGCTGCTGTTTATGCCTCCCAACCCCAGGGACCCACATGCCTATTAGATTCATCATCCTCCCTCTGTGGATATTCCCCCTGAGAGGTTCATTAGGCCTTGCTGCCTGACAGCAGGAAGCCAGAGTACCAGGTGGCCACCTTCTTTTGCAATGCCAGTGTTATTTCTGAGGGGTTAGACTTCTGGGAAGAAGCTTTTAAATTCCCTGTTTCCTAGACACAGGGAGGGCTCCATAAAACCCTCCCTGCACAGATGGATTGAAGAAAGGCATCACACTTGGTACATTCTCTGCAGGAGTTCATTACCAGAGGGAAAAGAGAAGTGTGAATCCCTTGGTGTCTCTGTCAACAAGCTTAGAAAAGTACTTTCTGCCCCTCCCATCCCAGGATCACAAGCACTTCACTTGCATGACTACAATACACTCCAAAGCCATCACGTAACAGTGTGACAGTGCTGGAGATGGGGAGATGGGGCTGGTGTCCATTTGACCTTGAAAGAGGCAAAGAAAACATGGGAGCTGGAAGGACTACCTTAAACTTTATTGCTGCTACTCTTCCTGCTTCCAACTCACTTTGTACCTCTCAACGCAATATTATATTTCTTTTCAAACTTCAAATCTATTTTATAACTGTAGTTAGGCTTTATTGACCTGCTTGGATTGTTGGACACAGAATAGAAAGGAAGGAAAATTTCTGGCAGAAAAGATATCAATATTTTAGGACGAAATCTGAAGGGAAGGACAGAAACTTCAAGATGCAACTTAAAATAGTGAACCTACCCCTACTCAGTCCTACTCTTTCCTGCTTACACACGGACATTGAGATATTTCTTCCAGCCGTCACTTCCTCAAGTGTCTGCCTCCATGTGTTACAGGGGAGATATCTTTGTTAGGTATGGAAAAATTACCTTTCCAGCCTGTATTAAAGGAGGCTTCAAGAGCTCAGGGATTGCTCTCGGCACCTTCTTCTTTGTTACCAGTATGTTAAATTTGGCTCTTGTTAGGTGTGTGCTCTTCCTTTCTAGACCACAAAGAGAGACTGGGAATGGGTAAGGTAGCTGACATTTAAGGGGGGCTTCTCTGTGATGAAGTAAAAGCTCACAATAATATATATATATATATATGATTATATAGTAGCAGTTTTCTAATGTGCCATTTTCAATTGAAACTTTATTTATAGAGCAGCCATTTCAGAGAAGTGTGGGAGCAGCGTTTCAATTGCACGTCAGGAAGAACACTGGCCCCGTGGTTGAGATAAGTGACAAGAAGAGAAGAGCTGGATGTTAGGCTGAGAAACAAGATGACCTCGGGCAAGTCATTATACTTCCCTCTGCCTCACTTTCCCATTCTGTTATGCTGAGATTTTAAACAATTACCTGGCCTGACAAGTGCAATCAGTATGTAAAGAGCTCTGAAGTGGACATGCACTCAGCTGATCCTCACACAACCACGGGCACTGCTGGGAACAGGCAAGAGGGAGGTAGCAAGATTCAGTAGCAGCCTGTCTTCCACTGCAGATGCTGGATATGCTTGGGAATAGTATAGACTACGTACTTAGATACCACAGCTTGCTTATGCTCCCATTGGATCAGGACTAACAGGATGACATGGAACAGCTAACTGCAGACAGGTGTAAAAACCACAAAGACCCCAGTGCCAAAATCAGGACATCAGAAAGAGAGAATCATGGCCATTTAAATTAGAAAAATGGCAGTTCAGAGGCATATAGCCTAGAAAAAAAAAAAGTTTGAGAATCCAATCCAGCCTTTTTGGATGGGTTGGGTGCAAGACCACACCATATTGGCTAGCCGTGCTGCGCTGGCTGATATTAATATGGGAGATTAAAAGGGCCCTTCAGCTTCTGCTATGTGCTCATCTGGGCAACATGAACAGAGGGAGAGTACAAATACCAACAGTGCAGCACTCATGCACAGTTCTGCAGCACATAGAGCAAATATGACACATCAGTCAGGAATTCAAGGGAGTTTTGGGGACAGAGTACAGGCAGGAGATCAAGAGCTTGTAGAAAAAAGCACAGAGAAGAGTGCATACTTCAGAGAATCCTTCCTGCCTTCCTGGAAAATGTGCTATTGACATTCTCTTTGGAGCAGTCACCAGCTTTCTTTGAAGGACAATGGTACCACAAGGGAATGTGGGCTGGTTGGTGGCAGCTGTTTGTCCCCCAAGGATGCAAAAGGTCCTAGTATCACAGAATTATAGAATATACTGAGTTGGAAGACACCTATCAGGATCACTGAAGTCCAATTCTTGGCCATGGACAGGACACCCCAAGAGTCCTACCATGTGCCTGAGAGCGTTGTCCAAATGCTTCTTGAATTCTGCCATGCTTGGTACTGTGACCACTTCCCTGGGGAGCCTGTTCCAATGCTCATTCACCTTCTGGGTGAAAAACCTTTTCCACATATCCAACCTAAAGCTCCCCTGACTCAGCTTCATGCCATGTCCTCGAGTACTGTTACTAGTCATGAGAGTGAAGAGATCATACCTGTCTCTGCTCTTCCCCTCACTACAGAGGAAGTCATAACTGCAGTGAGGTCTCCCCTCAGTCTCCTCTTGTCCAGGCTGAACAGACCAAGTGACCTCAGCCACATCTCACAAGGCTTCCCATCCAGAACCTTCACCATCCTTATGGCCCTCTTTTGGACACTGTCTAATATTTCAATGTCTTTCTTATATTGTGGAACCAAAAACTGCACACAGTGTTCAAGATGAGGCCACCTCAGTGCAGAGCAGAGTGGGACAATCCCCTCCCTTGCCCAGCTGTGATGCTGTGCCTGATGCCCCCCAGGAAACAGATCACACTCCTGGCTGCCAGGGCACTGCTGACTCATATTCCACTTGCCAGAGACCAGGACCCCCAGGTCCCTTTCCTCAGTGCTCCTCTCCAGCCACTCATTCCCCAGTCCGTACACAGAAGGTGCAGAATCTGGCACTTTCCCTTCCTGAACTTTATATGGTTGGTGGTTGCCCATTTCTCTAATTTGTCTAGGTGTTGTCAAAGGTGAGTTGTCAAGATCAGGAAGCAAGGGATAAAAGCACATAATGGCATGATTTGGCTGTAGCCTGTTGAGATGACATACCACGGACTTGGGAATGGGTGTGCTATAGACAGCTTGGGAGCAGGAATTTTAGAGGCATGAGCTGTAGGGCAGAATCCCAGGGAAAGGTTCTTTATAGCTATTCTGGATAGATTACTTGGAGAGAAACATGCTGTGAATTCAAAGGAAACTGAGATAATATCAGTAACTCAAGGCATATGCATGCAGAATTCACTATAAAGTAAGTTTGTTTCATTATTTTCCTGCAGAAATAAATTTGCAGGCACTTCTGGCTGCTGAAAGGGATTTAAAAACGCATGGATAAGATGAGGTACAACAGAACTGTGTCTATGATTGGAAAGACTCTGCAATCAACGTATAATTAACCTGTGAAACTTGTTGCCAGAGGATATTATAGAGGAAAACAGATTAGCAAGATTCAGAAAAGGATTAGACCTTACAAGAATAGCATCTGCAGCTAGGCTTGCTAAAATAAAAACCATATGGGTTATTAGCCTTCCCACTGCAGGGTATAAAATGATGGCAAGTTGGGGTCAGAAAGCAATGTCTCCCTATTATTTAGCATTGTAAAACAGGCCACACCAGGGCGTTGTTACAAGCTTATCTAAAGCATCCACCACTGGCAGTGGTTAGGACAGAATACTGGACTGGATGGGCCATTAGTTTGATACAGACAAGCAATTTCTTATACCATTCTGCCCTCATTTCCTGGGAGAATTCCGCTCCCCAAACTGATATGCACTCCAAGCAATTGAAATTCAAGTGTAAACATGTTATTGCTTGAGCAATTTGTGGGCATACAAAGGTACAGACTAGCAGTTAGACCCCAAATTGAGGCGCCTTGTGGACTAAGAGATTTTTCTATTATAGGTCTGTGATCGCTACCTACAGACTTCATGGTTGTCATTCAGCTGGTCAGCATCAGTACAGGTGCAACCAAAATCTCTCTTGCACAGGCTCTTGGTATAAAAGCAGTAGAAAAATCTCCATACTGTAGGAGCCTGTACATTTGCAGCTGCATAGTTCGCCCACCCACCCTGTGGGATGCAGCAAAATGAGGAGAGCAAGCGGGATGGAGCAGAAGCACAGAATATAATTTCCTTTTTCCTGCTGGTGCTGAGGTTTTCCCTTTCTGTCTCTCACTGTAGATAGCTGCAGCACTCTTCCCCTGGTACCCTGCTGCATAGCAGGTTAGGCAAGAATGTCTCTCTGTCCTACTGACTCAGACAGGAGAGAAAAGATGAGAAGTGACAGATGTGGTGAGGCAAGAGCAGAAGGTATGCAGGGGCTGTAGCGTAGGTGTCAGGGGATGAGGCAAAGACCAGGACTACGAACATGTGGCACAAGAGTGAGAAGCTGAGGGGGAAGTTGCTGGGGATGGGGTATGCAGTGAAGGAAGCAGGAGTTGCTACAGACACAGAGGGTGTAGGTGGATGACTGCATGGTCACCCGCAAGGACACACAGCACAGAAGCAAAGGCTTACCCTTATCCATAGGGTACAGATGGGCCGGCACGCAAAGACAAGCAGAAGGATAAGGTCCAGTGGGAAGGATGCAAAACATTGTTTATTCACTCTACTTCCTACTCAGGGCCAGAGCCAAAAGCAAAGCAAAATGTCAGTGATGACAGAGGTGAAAATGTATGATATATAGATGTGAACAGTGTGCCAGTGATGCTGAGAAAGTGCATTGGTACAGGCACCTGCTTTGCTTAGAAGTGTGTGGCATTGCTGTTCCACCACTTGGAATTTGGGCAGCATGGGGTGAGTGCTTCACATCTAGCAGGACTGCAAGAGGCAGACAGGACATGAATCTCCTCAGGCCCTCTCTCCTTCCACAGAACAAACCATTTCAGAATTAAAATGGCATTTAAGACCATCAGACTAGGATCAAAGACAATTTTGGGTGATGCACTGTTCATAGCATCCTAGACATATGTCAGTACCAATGAAAATTTTAATGGGATAGGCTCTGCCTTTCAGATGGACAGGTAACCCCTGAATTTCACTTTCTAATTATACTCCCAGTCACTTCAAATACTTTTGTGAAGAGCTTAGAGCCCTTTAACTCTTGTCTCCTCTAAAACTGGCCATAGCATGTTACAGGAGAGACTGTATTTTTGAGACATGTCTAGTACAATAGGGACTGGACCCTTGTAGAAATCATTCAGTTTTCTGAAAAACACAGTTAAATGTTTTCCACCTGCATCACCAACATCTCTCAGTCCCTGGCTCGAAGGTCAAGTGTCCACTCTGCATCAGATAGCCTGATCTTCAGAGACTGCATTTACTCTTATAAAGGTCAAAGTAGTAGCACAGCTATTTCCCCTCAGAATTTTCTGTGATCCTGTGTTACCTCTGCAAATCCAGAAGTCATCTCTCTCTCTCTCTCTTCTGAACTCTGGCCTATCAGAATTGGCAGTTGTCTCATGACTTATGGGGATCAGCCCCTGAAAGGTTCCTCTCGTTCCTGAAAAGGTCGGTTGCACATAAACCCACACACAAACACGTGCCCACGGAAACACGCACAGATGCCAGGATTCACAGATGCACGCACAGCTTCCTAGCTCCGCACCGCTGCTTTCAGCAAGGACCACTCAAAGCGTTTAGCCCGACATGCTGTGATGATGATGATGCAAACGGAAAAAGAAAAGCCCTTCACCTGTGAAACTAATTAATAGTCAACAAACTTGCTTCAAGGTAGGAGAGCTGGCACTGGAGGCGAGAGGCTGTCCCGGGGAGGCAGGAGCCCGGCACAGCTGCTAGGTGGCAGCAGCCATTCACCAGCGCAGGGCTGCGGCTCGCCCAGGTGCCTGCCGGCTCCAATCCCCGCAGAATGTGATGCTCGTCGGACTGAGCCGCTCTTACAGCCCGCGCTACAGCCAAAGCGCTCAAGGCTGCCGCTGTCGCTGCCCGCGACGGGAGCACACATAAACATGAAAAGAAAGCCATCCTGGCTTTTAAGGCACACCACAATTGGGGTTGCAGCTTTTTAAGGGGATGTAGCTGAACAGACACCTTGTGATGATGCTGATGAAATCACACCTTATCAGTAGTCAGGACGCCTGTGTCCTCCTCCTCCTCCACAGCTATTTCAGGCCCCTTTATCACCCCCTATCAAGGCGAACACTTATCTTCCAAGGGCTTTTCAAACATCAGCTAATTAGTCTCCCCAAACCCATAAGCAAAGCAGGGGATCCAGAGCCTTGTGTTCTGTGTAGCAAATGAGACTGAAACTCTGTGAAGGGCTTCAGTTTAAAAGCAACCTTCACTGCAGCATGTGGGAAGTGCTGCAGCAGATTTAGGGGCACTTTTAAGGATGCCAGTGGAATATTATAACCTCGTTATTCATATAATTAATACTGCAACTACTGCTGAATTCCATGTGTTATTTATAGAAGCATTATATTCCAGTTATTTTCTGCAGCTCTTGTCTCTTTGACATGCAATAGATTTTCTTATGGAGTGTAGGCCTGCATCACCAAGGATCCATGGGAAAGGCAGACTTTCAGCAGAATATTCTGGGCCATTTAACCATGAGGTGCTGTTGAGCACAGCTTGAAAATTGAAGGACAGGGATTCAAACTACTCCATGTCAGAAAACCTCCACAATATCCATTTTCTCGCTGCCAGCTACAATAGCCAGCAGTTACAGACAAGTCTTGACCCGCCGTGCTTTTTGCTGGCATGAAGAGCAGGGAAGCAGTAAAGAATATTGACATCAAAATCAAGTAATTAGGCTTCAGGGTTAAGATCACTCACAACTGACTGGAGGTGTATCAATTCTCCCTCAGTGAAACTGGTTTGGCAGATATTACGTTGAGTTGGTTTAGTTCATGCTTGGGAAGTTTTCTTTGCACTATAACAAGAAAAGGAGTGGGTTTTCAGGAAGAAATGCTACTCTCTTTTTTTCTCTGCAGGTAGGGAAAAAGCACTCTTGGCCTCTGCAGGGAATTCAGCAACCTCGGTATGAAGGTGGTGTAAGTGTTGTTTGTGTCTGCTCCAGTTAACAAGAATGGTCATAGTTGCTCTGGGCTTCTGTGTCTCCAAATAACCATACAAAGTGAAAACAGGAAGGTTAGATGCTGTCCTTCCCTGGTCCAGGAGCACAAAATGTTCCCAGAGATGTTCACTTTAGCCCTTTGAGATAGGGAGAAAACTGGACCAAAACCATGCCTCCTATTTCCAAAGAAAACCAGAGCACAGACTGAAATCAAGCTCTGGGCCCTTCCCACACACAGTATTTAACAGTTTACTCCTTCTCCCCAAGTTCTGCACCATCCAACCAGCACCTTCAAAACCCAACTTCCCACAGAGGGGGCTATCCTGACACCTAAGTAGTGTGGATGGAAGTTTGCCTGTTCCACGTGGCCTGACCCCTGGCTCTCTTCTGTTTTCTGATAGGACACAAAGACTCCTCTCCTGAGTGTTTGCTTTAACCACCACACAAGTGGAAACTGTCCCTGCCGAGAAAGGACCGTTAAAGAAAAGACATTTTCCTTCAGTAAAGTGTAACACTACAACAGGGGAAAACACTTGCCAAGTTGTAAGACAGGAGTGAGTTTTAAGACCCTCTTATACTTGTTGTTAACCAAGGCAGATCCTCCATGCATTCTTGTGGCTGAATGACATTTTGGGCTTCTGAACTTCTCACACAACACACAGTAAAAGTTGTATGGGCCTTCAGGCTTACTCAGGATCAGGACAGAGGACAACATTCATTCACAGACATTTGAGTTTTGCAGAGGAAATTCCCTTGCAAAAACCACCAACTTTCTCCTTTGTGGTGGTGGAAATCACTCCCTGTCCCTATGCTCATTAAAGATATTGTGAGGTGCTATTTTTTGAGGACTGGCTGCACATCGATTCTGACTCACTGCCTCCACTGAGGCTGCTCACTTTGTTTTATTCTACTCACTGTCCTTCTACTACAGGATAAACTTAATATTCATTTAATGTGCCTGATCCTTTGTGCATCTGTTCTAGGCAAACAAAGCTCTTTCGCTCCCCACCTCCCCTTTAACTTTTCCCAAAACCAACACGCTGAGATTTGCTGCCAATTCAAACATAGATGCCAGGTCGATGAGTTATGAAAATGCCTAACACTGCAACGTGAAAGAGTGTTCTTCCACTTTATACTGCCTAGTTAGCTAAATAGCACTTGATCCACATAAACAGAGTTGCTGTCTGCTTCTAAGACCCACAGTTAGTTCCTAGTGAGCCTGCTAGTTAATTTTCTCCACCCAGTCTGGACTGCTTAATTTATAAATTACATTAAATAAAACTAAAATCCTGTTGGGGCTACTAATATATCATTCATTAAATATTATGTAAAACAGCAGAGATACATATTTTCTGTTAAGCTCAGACACATTACTAACTCCCTGTAGAGATCATGTGTGATATCTCTGGATGCAGGCATGCTGCCTGGATTCCCCCTGAGGACAACTCATCCGTCCTCCCACCATCTGTCGGCATGCTGGGGTTCCTCCGTCACACCTAGGCAGCCAGCTCTGGGCTGTGGATTCTGCTCTGTGCCTCTGACACTCAGTGTTAAATGGGCCTTAGTGCCCTCCCTGACACGCTGCAGAGGAGCTTGCACCCCCAGGTCTCTAAGTTTCAGACTTCTTCATGCCACAGGCTTGACGCAAAGTCCCTGGAGCATCATTAAACCTGCACTCTGAACAGATTAGAGATGCATCCGCATTTGTCCTTCCCTGTGTTCCCCTGAAGGGTAAGTTTCATGAAAAGCCAGAAACTTTACAGAGTGCAGTGAAGCTCATCTCCATCTATTCCAAGTATCCTCACTGTCCGGTCGAACAACTCAGCTGTCATAAAGGAACAAATGGAGCCATGCAGGACCAATGAGGGGCAGAGAAATAAAAGCACCTAAACTTTGGGCAGGAAGTTTCTGTTGTTATTTCTGAAGTGTGTTTAGCATGGAGACATATTGTACATTTAGCATAAGTCCCCGGGACCCTAATGAGCTCCTAATGTACCCCATACTTCAAGGGTTTTCCAAGGAGACCAGTAACTTAGCAACAGCAGCAAATCCTTGATAGACATAATCAGTATTTGTGCTGTGGCTTTAGGCTTCCCCTCTTCTCTCCCACTAAGTGGAAGGTGGTTTTGGCTGGGATTTCTTCTCTGCTTTGTCATTGTTGTTATTCTGCTTAGGGGTTTCTTCAGCATGTATTTCCTTTACCCTTTCTGTTCAGTAAAGCAAAAAACCAGCAGTTTGAAGGGGGCAGAGTTCTGGGAACCTGGAGCCACCAAGATTCTCCCATGAGAAAATCTGTTGCACTGGGGAGTGCAGAGGTGGTCCTCTGGGGATGCCACAGGCAAGCCAGGGCTGGTGAAAGCAGTGATTTTCACATGATAGCAAACTAGATAGTCACCAGGGCCAGTAGTTGATCCTCAGGGACATCAGCTAGAAGGTGATGAGCAATGACAGTTCTTTGCTGTGTTCATGGGTCTCAGCCAGGGGAAACCAAATCACCAAACTCCAAAGACATTTGCTTTAAATTACAAAGCAAGTATTGACAGCTAACTACTTCTTGAGGGCATATGAGGCAGTAGGCTCCAGAGGAATGTAAGGTCCTTCTGAGGCAGGCTCTGCACTCTTCCCCAGTGGCTGCCATTTGGTGCCAAACATGTACAAAGGTTTTGTCTTCCCTGCCCACATCTCCTGCCTGTGTCCCCTGCCTTTTTACAAATTGCAGGAATAGCACTGGTTTTGAAAGGAGGCTGCTTTATATCTCAAGCAAAGAACATGAACAACCGATTCATATTCACGAGAAATTTGTGTGCATCAGAACATCAGTGTATTAGGTGTTTAGGACAACCCATTTTAGCAACACTGAGAAATCTCCAGAGTGCTAACCTGATGTGCAAAAGTGAAATGAGTTGTCCAGTATCACAGAAGGCCTGAGAGCAGGAGACAACCTATTTTGAAATAATTTCTACATACCCTCTAAACATTCCATAATAGCTACACTGTAAAAATACACAAGATGAACAACCAGATTTGAGCTAAATATCACCAAACAGCTGTTCTGGACCTTGGTTAGTACAGTTGCAGCAATGAAAGCGACAAAACAACCTGTTCTGTAAGTCCACGTTTAACTGGAATTTTACAGACATAGCATATCAATGGTGGGGTGGGTTGGTTTTTTTTTGTTTTGTTTTGTTTGGTTGTGGTTTTTTTGGGTTTGTTTTTTTTTTTTCCTCAATGTTAAAAGAACGAAAGGTTGATCATGGAAAAAAAGCATTTAATAAGGACTTCTTGATCCAGCAGTGGTCTTTGAAATGTCTAAGAATGGTCAACTCAGTCTAGAAAAGCCTGATATATAAAAATGCAGCATCATATCCACATCTCTTGCATTTATAGCAAGAGAAATGCACTAGGCTTATACATTCACCTTGTGAATTTTAGAAAAGTCAGAGGAATCAGCAAAATTCCAACCACTTAGAGCCAACCAATTTTGTTTACAGAATATCAACAGACTGAGCATGGAAAATGAAGGAAGAAATATTTGGCAGGAGGAGGAAAAGACTTTCTTTTAGGTGGCTGTCCAGGCAGTAAATTGGAAGAATATTTTGGGCTAACTCAGCTGAAACACTCCTGAAAAAAACCCAAAATTCCTCTACACGCAAAGCATGCTCACCATGATGCAGCAAAACACCCACCCAGAGGTCCACAACCACACAGGTCCCCAGCACACAGATCTGAAACTCAGCACAGCAGAGACTGACCAGTGGGCTGCAGCTCAGCTAATGGGATCTCCTGCACTGTGCTGTACAAACCCACCCCAACACCGTCAAGTAACAAGACAGGTCCAAGGCAAGAACCAAAAGGAGTAAATCTGCTGCTCTAAGTCATTATTTCAATTACTCCAAACTGTCATCACGAACTCATGGACAAAGGAGGGGCATGTAGAAACTCTTGATCCCTGTGAGAAACCTACTGGAACTGTAGGACACTATCACAATGATTTGTCCTTCCTTGGTTTTTATTACACATATGTCAAGGCCAGGCAAGTCCCAGACCCACCCACGTTGTAACTCTGGCCTACAGCATCAGGCAGTTAGGTCTCCATGAAGCATGAGAGAATCATTAACAGTGTCACTTTCTCTCACAGTCAACGTAGCTTTACCCAACCAGAAATGTCTGCAGGAAAAATCTGAAAATCCCATTAATGGGGATAATGATGCTTACCTCCTGTACAAAGTGCTTGGAGATTCATGGCATGGAAAATTCTGTTAGAGGTAGGTATTTATTAAATCCTTCTAGTTTCTGGTATCGAGGATCCATACTGTGGCCCTGCTCTTGGACATAATTCCCATTACCATTAGGGTAAACAAGTCTATAGCACATGGTTTAAAATCTGTGGCTGTCTCATCTGCCCTGCAGACCAGATGTAGATCTCCTCAACAGACTGTGTCCGCACCTTAACGAGGAATGATCTTTTCTCTCCTGCCTTCCAAAATATGTCACCTCACATTACGGAATGAGACAAACGAGTCGTAGTTCTCAGGTGAAATCCAGGCCCCCTTGAAGTCAATGGCTATGTCTTTCTGATGTAAATAGGGACAGGATTTCATTTTCTGCCTGAAATTCTCTTTGATCTGAAAAAGCACGGTTTGGTTGGGGCTTTTTATGTCTGACTTTTAGAGTTGAGGGAGTCCTGAAGCTAAGTGATGAAACAGTGCTAAGAAGTTGTGGGGCTATTGTCACCTGGGACCAGCTGCCCCAATTCTGGTAACCAGATAATCTCCTTATTTGACACTTCTGGGGTCTCTGTACAGTCTCTCGTGATAGATCTCTTCCTCTTTCTTGAATAAAGCTCAGTAAAACATTTGACCTTTTCCAACCTTTAGAGTTTCATTGTGTTTTTAAAAAGAAAAGCAAAGCATGGAAAAACATCTGCTGAAGAAAAATTCTCTCATTTGGATAACACATTCCCATTTAGTATAAAGGAAACAGGCTCAGAGAGGCCCACACCTATGATTTCCAATTCACAATAGAGCGCTGTAAAAATTACTTCATTCCTAAATGTTCAGGGCACCTCCCAAGGAAGACACTAAACTAGAAAGAATCATCAGGGATCAGCAGGCAAATCATTATCTCATCTGGAAACTGAAGTTCCTTGACCAGTTTCTCTCAAAAGTGAAATGAATTCAGGTTTTGCCCTAGACCCTTCACAAAACCTTCTGTGCAGCTCAGCATAAATTTCAGTCACTAATCAGGGGGCATACAAGCCTACACTATTGAAAGGAAAGTTGAAATCACAACAGAAAAGCCAAGGAAGAACCGGTGAGGGGAAGTGGGGGAGGCAGGATTGCTGGAGTAGGATGTGCCGCAGGGCGGGCGTCGAGGTGTTCAGCAGAGCTGCGTCTGCGTGGAACCTGCACCGTGCTTGCCTTTAGTCTGCAGTAGGTGTCAAGCTGTCTCTCACTTTTTACGAGCACTAGAATTCACTAAGCCCAGAGAGATAAAAGTGGTGAATTAAAAAGCAGTTCTCTTTGTTTGGTTTTAAGGCAGGATATAAAACACAGGTCTTGCTGGAACTTCATGCCTCTTGCTGCTTGGGAGGCAGCCACATTAGTCTCGGTGCCTTTCTGATATCTGCCATCAAACTAATTACCTGCCTAACGGGAACTGAAATAGATTTCCATTCTCTTGATGTGTAGGAAGACGAGGAAGTGTGTGCAGCATGGAGGAGGGTGCGGGGACTACATCAGATGGGAGAGTCCTACAAAAGGCCCCTAAATGCGAGAACCTTTAAGGGCAGAATGAGAAGCCTGAACCCAAAATAGACACCTGATAATTCTGCTGGTTTGGCAGCAATTAAAAACCCAAGAGTAAGATGTGAAGTTCTGCTTGAGTTCTCAAGTATCACACTGCCTGAATCCAAGAATTTGTTCAAGGACCATCTTTAGCATTAATCCTGTAGTTAGATACATGACTGAAAAATTCCTTAGATGCTAATGCTCTTACAGTAGGATACTTCTGGAAACAGGAGTTATATCAATGAAGTGGATCATTATTGCAATTAATTTAACTGAAATACAATTGAAACAGAATGTAACATCAAATCCCCATCTGCTCACCACAAACAGCTAAGCCAGTCCTAAAAAAACCCTAAAAATAAATACCTGCTTATAGGCTGAGGCAGATTTTATGACAAAGAGTGTGAAGGGTAGGTGTGGAAAAAAAGACAGTAGAACATACTCTTGAAATGCCATGAGTTTCTCTCTCCCTCCCAGCTTGTTCACCAAAGCATATTCTTGACATGAGAAGGACTATTTTCTATTTTGTTGCTTCATGATTAAATGGAACAAGTGCCTTTGCCCACATTGGCTAATTAGAAATACCCTCTACGTAGATGTATCTTTTTCCAGTCCCTTGCTTCTTAGCAAATGAAAAATCTATTTTGGCTTCCTTGCACTGACCCGTTAATTGAACTAATATGGGTTTTGTTGCTGTTCTTTGTTTTTAAATAAGCAATTTTGTACTTGCAAATTTTAATTTCCCACATGGCAAAACACTTCTGAATATTGCCAAATCCCAGGCACTACAGTTAGAGAAAGTATATCTCTGCTTTCCCACACCCAATTAAAAAAATTTAAAAAAAAAGGTTTCATCAAGCATCCCTGCTGACCGGCCTTTTGCTGTGACATTCTGTTAGTTTCATGTGAGAGATCAGGTTGATGTGCTATGCTCAGCCTGTCATTAATTCCATTATTAAAGTTATAGAGACCTGAGATTATGAACATGTTACCTACATAAAGCCCAGCTAATTTCTCTCTTTCTCTCCTCCACCCCCCAAAAATAGAGAAGAATTTCATTATTTGTACACAGGCTATTTTACAGTAGGCTTGCAGAATTCTGGGAGAATATTCGTTTACTGACAGAGTGTTAGGTGGGGGATTTTTGACTGTGTATTATCTGCACCATCATGGTGCAGAGGGAGAAATCTCTGAGACCTAAGTTGGCAATTTTTTTAATGACAGTTTTCTGTGCTTATTACTCTTGTTTTTTTGCCAGGTTTGTTAGGCAGGGAGTAGGTAACAACTTGCAATCTTGTCCACTGGCATGTATACATGCATTAATGGGCCAGATGGAGCTGCAATGATTTCAGAAGCTGAGGGTCTGGACTATTATGTTTATACAGGTCAGGGGAGAGAGGGAATACACAACTAATTTAATATAACTTTAGAGTCACAATCTTCACTAAATTGGAGATAGGATTCAAAGTGAAGAAGAAAGAGAAAATCTGGCTCCTTTCCTTGGCTCTGCCACTGATCTAGTTTGTAATTGTAAGCAACTCTATTTACCCCATCTGAAACATGATGGTAATGTTTCTCATAGCCTCTGTAAAGAGATCTGAAATGGAGATCCATAAATAATTTCTAAAATTTATCTAAAATTTATTTTCCTAAAACTTCAGATATGTAAGCTTCCCCATCCATGTGTTTCTTTTTTATATTTGACAGTGGTTTTTTGTTTTTAGTTTTGTTTTTTTTTTTGTTTGTTTGTTTGTTTTCCCTCAGGTAGGCTTGCTTGTTAACAATCGACAGATTTTAAGATCTTCTCTTTAAGGTATGTATTGCACTGATTTTGTCTGCACTGTGCATTACATTTTAAACGAAAGACTCAGATTTCCCTATTTTTCCCTTGAAATTTTTAAACTTCTGAATAGAAATTTATTACTGTAGAATTTCACCAGCTCTTTGCTAGAGTAACAGATGCAGAGAGCTGTATTAAACATGTATGGTTTGTGGCATCTTGCCAACCTTTTTGTGCTGTAGCACAAACTAATTTGAGGCTTACATGTAACTTGTTATGAAATTGTATCAATAAACTGTAGTTTCTATATTCATAGAATATAGTGATATATCCAAACCAAAGCAAATCAACACTATTTCTTTTAAAATTCCTATCAATATTCTGTTCCTTTGTGTCTCCTGGATCACAGTTTCAACCCTGCTACTCAATATATATTGCCCAAGTCATCCACATTCACAGCTTTCCAAAATCTCTTACCTTTCCCTCATTGCTACTTTCAACAAATCAATACAACTTCATCCAAAACTTGTCCTTGCATCTGTCCCCTGTCTCTGATCCTCCTAACACTGAGGGAAAAGAAGGAGAGGGAGTGAGAGAGGGATGGCCCTTCTGTAGTATGGGTTGCAACCACTAAGCCTATGACAGATATGAAGTAGCCTGAAATAATTTGTGCTCATTGCATGAAAAACTGATTATCTTGATGACAATTTTCCAAATGTGTATGTTGATTTAACTCAAAGACTGTTATTTCCAAGAGGGGAAAGGTAATACAGTGGATGAGGTGACTTAACATCAAATACTAAAGGATTATGCAAGGAGCGTTATGCTCAGCTCTAGCTGACCCCAACTCATTCCAGTCCTACTGAACTTTTTAAAGCAAAATGCAGGTCATCAAAAAGAAGAAGGCAATTTTCTTGATAAAAGGAAGAGACTCCAGAATCTGTCAGAAAACAGATCTTTTAAAGTCCTCTTAATAAGACATATGATTTCAAGTTAGACAGATATAGCTCAAGAATTACATGCATAATTGCACAGAATTTTGCCTGAAGAGGCTGTGACATCACTAGGAAGAGAAGGAAGTCCTGAAACCCCATAGATTTTCCAAATAATCATTACTAATACAACAGATACTATAAGAGAAGGGATTGGTTTAATGTGGGTAAGATCAGCAACTCTGTCAGTAAGAAGATGATACATGAAATTTGAAACAAAACAAGTGCCAGAGACATCAGAAACAGAAGAGAAACAAAAGTCTTAGAAAGTGGCCAGTCATTCCCAGACAGTTTTTCAGCCTCTTGAACAGCAATCTTCTGCCATAAAATGCTGTGCTAAGCCAGGGAAGCCAAATGCATTTTAATTGTATTAAATGTCGACAGCAAAATTACAGTGGAATACATATACGAAGAACAATGCCAAGTTATAGGGCCAGATTTTTGGAAGCAAAGGCCAACAGCAGTATGGACAGCAACAGGAGCAAGACTGTACCTGTGTCTGTAACGAGCTCATTTTGCATTTATCTGCAAACCCCCATATGCGTTAGCGTATACACACTTTTGACTATAATGGCCATTATAATATCTCTTCATCTATGATGCATTGTTCAGATACTTTTCTCAAAAGCAACCTTCATTAAGCTCATTTGTCTGAAATAGCTAGAATACTGAACAGCTGCAAGATCCCACACATTTGTCAAAGCTCATAGAAAAATATGAATGTCTTAACGTTGTGTTATTTGAGAATTGATATGTTATTATACCATCTTAAAGGCTTTATTATAATGCATGTGCTCAAGGAAGGAGAGTTAAAACTAAATAGTCATTCTTAATTTGGGCATTTCATTTAAGCTAAGCTGTAAAACACTAAGATGGGCAAATGCTGCCATTTCCTTCAGTGATCATTTAGGTGGATGTAATTTATATACTTGTGTTTTTATGTGCATGAATGGTGGGTGACATGAGCTCTGTAGCAGGAAAACAAGAACAAATTTTGAGAAAGCTATAAGGTCCAAAACAACAACAAAAAACTCCCAGTACCCTATTTTTTTTTTTTTATCCTCTTGATACTTTTTTGGCTGCCTCCTTTGACACTGCATTGTGCAAACTGCATTCATTCTGTGTTCTTATCAGATGCCAGATACATTATATTGCCCCTTATAACTGTTTCCTGACCAAGTTAAAACAACATATCAGCTCTAAATGGGGTTTCAGCGAAAAATCTCATACAAACAAGTTATTCTGACCTACAGAGGTGCCCTTGGAACTGCTAAACTTCTAGTCCTTCATACTACATCAGTCAGACCTACACCTTAGAAAACTGAGGTGGGTTTTCTCATATTACTGTCAAACTGTGTGGCAGAAAGTATGAAGTGGAAAAGTCTTCCACAGATCCAATGGTCTTAATAACCATAGCATTTGCCATTCTCCTTGCATTTCTGTTAGTATTGTCTGGGAGAAACAGATTCAGTTCACACCTCCCTTCTGAATCTTCAATATTTATTTTGATTCTTTATGTTAATAAATAAATAAAATCCAGAGCCGTAGTCGCAGTATAAAACAGCACAATTCACTGCTGGGGCATAGAATTGATATACTAGATATTTCTCATTTATTAGCTTCATTCCTTTGCCTAGTCTCCTGCAGTAATGTTATTATTTCCCATGAGGGTCACATGAGATTTTTTCCCCTTGCTTGCTTTGTACGTGTCGTTCTGTGTGTGCTTACTTATTTAATAGGCATTTTTCCCCTTTATCTGCTACTTATTTAGAGCTTTCACTATACCCATTTGATCTGAATACATTGGCTATGTATGGCCTGTGCAACCAGGTCTGCTCTTAATGGTGTATTTACACCAGGTTTTCACACAATACCAAAGAGATCCATAACCAAAGTGATTTAGAAGATGATTTCAATGTTCCTTTCCCCAGAACTGCTCTCCCTTTCTCAACAAGTAGGAAATGGCACTGAAGGGAAAGGATTTGCTTGCAACTCTGCTGTAAAAGCACTTTTCTCTCCTTCAAAGCAATCTCCCTGAGGGGCAAAAATTAAACCAGGTTCTCAGAACAGGTACTTACTTTAAGAATAGGCTTTTCTAGCTCCTGTCAGAAACACAACGCTGTTCACAGACTGTCTTTACGATGTACAGCTCCCTCCCTCACCTGGTCTACTCAGGAAACACAGACACCCTGTGAGTAGCTGCAGCCCTTCTCTCTCCTGGCTCTCGTCCTGGAGGGCAATGGGGAAAGTTGAGCATGGCCAAATTCCAGCCATCCCACCTCCCTGCTCTCACTGTGGGGGAGCGGCACACAGCCCCAGTGCACAGGTTGACCAAAACGTGGTATTGCGGCTACCGTGATGCCACGAGCCCCTTCAAATTTGGCACTGAGAAACAATTGTGGTGAGAGGAAATCACTGGCAAATCTGGCCAAGTGCTAAGGGGCAGCATTTCAAGGAGACCAAGTCAAGACTCCATTAGCAAAATTAGACTCCATTAGAGTGTTCTCTCCATTAGCAAAACCTCATCACCATTTGCCCCACGCCACACCCCTGTTGCATGAGCGTAATGGACAACACTGAAATTATTAAAGGCTTCATTTAGCTTTGTTTGACAAAAATGGGGAGCAAATGGGTTTATAGTTTATAACAGAATTGAAACATCCTCACACAGCTTTGTAAATGCATATAAATGCATTACTGGCATATAAATGCAGCAAAGGCCTCTAAGGCTCCGTCAACTCAACTACCACAGCAAAACATCTGCCTAGATACCACTCTGCCTTACATGGCTGAAGACTCAGGTTTTGACAAGACTTAAAGAAGTGCTGTCTGGAAAGCTTTTAAAGCAAAATCTTTGCTCCAACCACGTTGAAAAGGTCAAGTGCTTTTTCTTTACCTCCTTGCCTTTCAGCGGCACTCAGTTCTAAACCGCAGAGATCTCCATTTTGAGTTTCTACTTGCCTCATTTAGTAACATCACGCCTTTTGTCAACTCAGGCAATTTTTTGGTTTTCAATAATGAAGGAAGACTTAAATACAAAAGCTAATCTCAGCCCTGAATGCAACCAAGATATTCTCAAGGGAGTCTTCTATCCCTTTTAATCTAGGACAAGAAATGAAAATAGCAAGCGTAGCAGCCTAACGGAATTTAACGGAAATAACCAGTCTAAATAACATTTTGCCCTCTGTCCTACTTCACAGAAAACAGTCAGTTAGTCAAAAATAACATTTTGTGTTTACAGGCAATTCCAGCAAGACCCCCTCCTCCAACTGAGAGCCACCAGCCAAAGCTGACTCCTCTAGGAAGTGCAGGCAGTTGGTCATCCCATTGCAGTCGGAAACAGCAGCAAACCTGCCCATATGCAGCTGCTGCCTACTCCCCACAGTTGCCCTCAGCATGTGGCAGCCAAGACTGGATTCTTCTGGTTGCACTCTTCAAATTGTTGAAGAATGACCACCAGCCAGGCACTCTGTCCCCACCTCACAGGTTGGGAGGAAGAGAAGTTCTCAGATTACAGAAAATGTGTGGGTACCCAGGTCCTACTTAGGTGCCTGGCATCCATCAGCTTCACCCACTATATATTTTCAGCTTGTACGAATCTAGAGAGCCTGCTTCTGAGGGACCTTATCAGTAACTGTGAATAGAGTCTGAAAGCAAAACAAAGCTCACTTCTAAGAGTCACCTCCAGCATTTTTTGCCCACTCCATGTTTGAGAAGTCATCTGCAGGAAAATCGAAGCTGTCTCCTGCGTCTCTTGACACACATAGTTCTTTAACTGATGCTTTTCCCAACAGGTTGTATTATAGGCTTTACATATCTGTAACTTCTTTAGAAGTAATAGAAAGGACAAGTTAGACCTATTTTGCCAGGCTTGTAGGAAAAGATTTCCGTTGCTGCAATTCCTGTAATAAATTCTGTTTTCTGCAAGA
The DNA here is from genome assembly GCA_013400495.1 of Nicator chloris. Classification (NCBI taxonomy): domain Eukaryota; kingdom Metazoa; phylum Chordata; class Aves; order Passeriformes; family Pycnonotidae; genus Nicator; species Nicator chloris. The sequence goes on from WAAE01010825.1 coordinate 26,090, forward strand.
ATACTGCTGTTGAACACTGTTTTTCAGTGTGACCAGGAGCCTTCACTAATTACAAAGCTGCTCTTTGGCTCTTCAAAGCTCTTCCTTTAAACCCCTAGGAAGAGATTATCAGCAGTTCATGGAGAGAAGAAGAACAACTTCTTCTGTATGTATCCCCACTATTTACTAAGCTCTTCACCAACCATTCACATATCAAACTTTGTGCATGACACGCCAGATAAAAGAGGCAAGCCAGAAGGGAAGAGCACACATAGCAGTTGCTAGCACGTTGTCTTCTATTTCCTTTAGCCAAAAACCTCATGAGGCAGCTGTATGGTGCATTAGAAAGAGCTTTACAGAAACAGCCTTTCTTGCAGAACGGGTTTCTTCGAGCCTATCTAACAGTTCACATTGCAGACCAGATCAAAAGATGTTTTCCTCCATTTTAATAGAGAAATCCGAGACAGATTGTATCAAGAAAGAAAGAAAATAAAAGAAAGACGGAGAGGTTACTTGGCAATTAGGCAATCTTGATTATTTCCTTCTTGTCTTGCTAAATCTTTCAGATGGCTATTGGGTGGAAATGATTTTCTATTCTATTTGACACTGGCTTCACAGCTAATTTGGTTCCCATCTATCTACCTAATCCATTTTATCTATCAGGTCTAATTCAGTCCTATCCTTTCTTTTATTTGCATGCTTCCCTTAAGCGTAAACAACAAGAAGTATATTTTCTTCTTATATAGAGGAAAAATAAGCTTGTTTTTCAGGTGAAAGGCGTAAGAGCAAGAGAAAGGTGCTTTTAGTTTACACTTTTACTCCCAGGGAGGTCACACAAGGATAGAGATACCCTCTTTGACAGGGCAAGGGTTTTAGTACCCTTTTCTTCATGCACCAGAGAACTCCAATACACAGATGCAAGTCGCTGAGAATGCTGTGTCATCTGTGTCACTCTACCTGATCAAGCATATAATGCAGCTACCCACAGAAGTGATACAGCCTCACAGAGAAGTTAGTAGCTCTCCCAGGAATCTGAAGCTCAGATCAAAGCCTTTGAAATGGGCCATGCATCCAAGGGACAGATGGAGAAGACGGCGGCAGATAATGGCAATGTGTCCCTCGGTAGCTGTTTCCCTGAGCACGTCTGCTTCCAAGTCCTCAGCCAATGGGCACTTCTTCAGTTGTAAGGGCTCACTTCCAGACAGGGAAACTCTGGTCCCCAAGGTACACCTGTGACAAAGCCATAAATGTGCAGGCAACTCAGGCACCTGGACAAGTATTTCTCATCATCACAGGAAAAGTGTTCTTGTCAACACACCCACTGGACTTAGTGGCTTTCTTCACAGAAATCATGGTCATACTCTCTTGCCCTATACATTAAGAGAAGCATCAAGTCTCAGGGCAGAAAAGTTTAAAGTGCTTAGTCAAAACTCTGCTGTGACAAACAGTGTGCATTTCCATGGCCTTGGAAACCCTGTGGCTCACAATATGCATGATGGCCAGGATCACAAGGCTCTTATTTCACATCTGCTATTGCTGCAGCACATCTGCCATTTACAACCAACTGTATATGAATCACTTCCTCCCTCTGGCGTAAGAAGCAACCTGAGGTCCTCAGTTTGAAAGGAGTAGAAGCACAAGGTATTACATTAAGCCTTTGATTCATAATTAAGTAAGCCTTGAGACTCATCTGGGAATTTTGCCAGACAACTTTACACACACAAACAGGAACTTTGAGAAACTCATTTATGGTGTCACCCTGAAAACTAAAGGCATCTCCAGGATGCAATCTCCCAGAGCAGGAGCTTTTCTTCTGTAGAATGGCCTCCTCCTTAAAATGGTAGCTAGTCACTGCTAGAGACACTTAGACAAACCAGATCACAGAAAAAGCAAGAAGATTAATAATTCCATCTATTGCCATATTGGCTTCAATGCATTCCTGAGAAACTGAGGAAGGGAAATGTTGTGGCAATTCTTACCCCATCCCTTGCTAACTTGTTTTTTGAGATGTCCTCCTTTCTTGTTCAGACCCCTAACTCCTTAAACACTCTCTCTCTGTTTTTCTGGGGCTGCTGCCTTCGTTAGAAAGATTTTCAGCTTTGATTAATTATTGAGCCTGTAGTGCTGAGGGCTTTCTATTCTCCAGTTCTCATTACTGATGCCTTGCAGCTTATGTGCTTCACTGGTCCCATTGCAGGATTTGATGGATGCACCCGTGAAGTTTTCCTGCCTGCAAAGCCAGTCTTGCCTTTTGCTGATTTTGTTTGGTGGGCAGGGAATTTCGCCCTTGGCTACAGTGAGCAGTAAAGCATACGCACTGGGCAAAGTGTTATTGTTATTATTACGGTGGAAGCAGCATGAAATTCTTGCTTCTTTGCTTTCTGCATTTTCCCTTAAAATCTGTTTCAAAAATTCTCCCCAACGGTCATTTTATTCTCAAAGTTGCTGCATCTTCTTACAGAAGATTCACCAATACATTGCTCTCTCATGGGAGACCAATATTCTTTCTGGTTGTTTGCTTTAATCTGGAATGAAAAGCTATGCATAGCAAAAATATGTTTTGTTTTGTTTACACTCCTTGTGCTTGGCTGCATAATCATGACTAGCATTGACCAAAACTTTCTTATTTATTTTGATGAAATAAAACTCTTATCTGTGACAACTCAGACTTAAGACAAAGGTGTGATGCTCTATGGAAGAGGTAACCTGATGGGAGTGTAGAGGCTGTGTAGGTAGGTATGTCCTGTGTCACAGCTTCCATGAAGCCCCAGAGGAAGAATTTTTTTACAATATGGGTGATAAAACACTGGAACAGGTTTCCCTGAGAGGTGGTGGGTGCTTCATCCCTGAAAACAATCAAGGTCAGGTTGGCTGGGACTCTGAGCAGCCTGACCCAATTGCAAATCTCTCTGCCTGTTGCAGGGCAGTTGAACTAGATGGTCTTTAAAGGTCTCTGCCAACCCAAACTGTTCTATGTAATCAGACATTTATTAGGTTTTTTATTCTGTTCCAGCATCAATGTGCTTCTTATGCCCTGACAGCTCTATGTTCAGACATCCTGAAGAAAAAAGTGGTATTTAAATCTGGTGTGCTTGAAAGCACGCAGGGCCTGATATAGCCCTGGGATGGCCAGACAGGATCCTGGGAAAGGGGCTGGGATGGTTTAAGGCTTGGCCGAGACACCAGCCTGCAGGTGGGGCTCAGAATCAGTGCTGGTGAGGGTACCCAGGGTCAGATGACTGGGCAAAGCCATGGTGAGGGAGCTGGGCTGCAGCCAGGCTGGGACAGAGCTGCAGGATGGAGGTCTGCATTGACACTATGCACAGCCAGGCACGGCTCTGCCTGAACTAGACAGGCACTCTGTGAGTGATGTAGGTCAGGCAGCAGCTGAATGGTAAAGGTTCTGTTTTAAAACAACTCCCACAGCAAAGGAAACTTGTCCTGTAGAAGCCTCTGAAAGTGTTTTCTGAGGCACTCTGTCCAAGGCCACCAAAAGAAGCAGGGCCATCCTTGCCTGCATAGTCTCAAAGCTGGCTCTGAGCCCCAGCAGCCAGATGTCTGTGAGGAGGGATGCTATGAGCATCCCCTTCAATCTCCTCCTGCCTCTACCCTTTGTTAGAAAGGTCCTGGAGCAACTGTCTGTGGCCAGCTTGAAAAACTCATACATCTTTCACTTTGCAGCAACAATGGGAACAAAAAAAGAACTAGATGAAAGACTAAAATAAATAGCTTTGACACAGATAATCAGTTGGCTGTGCTTCACCATCACCTGAAGTTGTGTAACTGCGTGGGCATGATCTCAGCAAATACAAAGGACTGAAGCCCAATTTAACTACCACTGTGGATCAAGTCACTACTCCAAGGGCAGGAAAACACACACAGACAAGCAGTGCTGGATGACTTCTTAAGCCACAGAAACTCATTAGTCCAAGCAGACGACATACACAGAGTCAGAGGCAAGAGTGGGCACTTGCATCCCCTCGCACAGATATGTAGGTATCCCACATGTACATGGACTCCTTTCTTCCCTTACTACTTCCCAATTCAAGTATTCCCTCACCATAATTACCTTGGCTGCTTTTAACCCATCCTGCACTCTGAAAACAATTTATGAGAAACATCTGTCTTGAACCTAATGCGAAGTCAGAGAGGGTGGTTAGGTTGTGATTTGTTTGCAAGGCAGGGAAGGGAATTTATTAAAGCATTGCAAAGGCCAAAGATGGGGCTTAGATCCATCTGAGAGAGCACACCTCTAGTCTCCCTCCTAGTGCTTGCTGTGAGTATACACGAGAAGAACAAGAAAACAAAACCAACAGTAAATCCACGGTCATTTAATCCAGGGACTGAGCCCTTTGCAATATTTGCACCAACACTATTTACTCCAACACTCCAGCACACTCAGCAAAAGCCTAGCACAACATGCACACTGCATAGCTGCAAACACCAGAAACGTGGGCTTGTGCTCTGCGTGCTGTAAGCACAGCCTGATGCATGTGGAGAACCACAGCTGCCAGAACACGTGGGAACAAGGCTCAGGAAGCAGGTCTCACACGACAGAAAAATCTCTGTCAATCAAAGCAACAACCTTCGTTTCCTCATTTGTACCTTGGTGGGTTTGGAGCAAGGCTGACCATAAAACCTGCACCTGACACTGCCCTTTGAACAGCCTCACAGGTCTGCACACAAATGGCTCCTCTCTGCTCAAGGAGTGACTGGAGCCCTGAGGATTCCCAGCCAGAGTAAAAGGCTTGTAAATTCCCTGCCTCCACCATTTCTGCACTAGAGCAGGATGATTGTGCCCTGCAACTGTGCACTGACAAGGCTCAGCATCTTTCTTTATTTTAAAGGCACATGGCAGCTTTCATCTGCAAGTCAATATTGGTGAGAAAGTCTTCTGGGATCCAAAATAAGTAGCATAGCTTTTCAGACACAGCAGCCTTCTGATGGCATATTAAAAACCTATGTGAATCATAAATCCCATTTCTTTAGGAACTGAGTCCCATCAGGGCACAAGGCTGAGGGGAAAATGAGCTATTCTGCATATAGCTATGAGATGATGATGATCTATGTAGGTAAGACACAGACATTCTGTTGTGAATTTTTTGTGACTGTTGCTACTTTTTAAACAAAATTTAAAAATAATGGCTTAGGCTTCCCTGTCACACACCAGAGACAAAATGCTGCTACTATTAATAAAGGTGCAAACAAATTTTTTGCAAGCTCTGCATACAATTGCCTTACTGCCAACTGAAGAATAAAAATGAACGACAAATTTCTTACACAGAGGATAATCACATTGCTGAAGCAAACCTTGCCTCTCCTAAGGCTGTGAGCAAGCAAAAGGCTGGAGTGTGTGTATGTGTGAGCAACAGAGTGTGTGAGTACGACAGAGACTGAATTGCTGTGTGCTGAGCAGCAGGACAGAGGAAGAGTTGATCTCATCCTCAGGAAAGCAAGCTACAGAAGCTTGAGGGAGTCAGACTGCTGGCATGCAGGAGTAGGGACATTAATCCCAGAGTGTAGGCAGTGAGGGACTGCAGGTGAGCAGATGGGGAGGCAGGTCTGGAGTGCAAAGACAGCGGCCTGGAAGGAACCCTGTGTGAGCTCTGGGCAAACGGAGCTGGGCAGAACAGGGGCAGCAGTACCCAGGAAATCAGCCTGCAATAGCTTACCCAGCTCACTTTCAAGGCAGCAAGTTAGCCAGCATTCCCGCATGACAGCCATCTCACCCTCTTGGTCTTGCAGCTTTTTCCTCTGCACTTCTCAAGACAAAAGGTTTCCAATTTATACATAAGCTAGGACATCTGATCAGCTCAGAAACCTGGACTTCATCCAATTTGAAATCCACTGGGAGCAGGACAGCCCAACTCCAAAGGTGCCTGGATGCCAAGATTCTCAGGCTGAAGTCCTTCTCCTTATTTCCCTGAACACCATCCTCTCTCCCTCCTGCCTCACAGCTGGTTTGGAGAGAGTTATCTGCCTAGCTCTTGGACCCTGATCAGAAGCTGAGCTGGGGCCTACCCTTTACCATCTGTCCAGGTGGCCCTTTTGCAGCAAGATACTGTCCCATGTGTCCTATATCCATCCATCAGACTCAGGCCTTTGCCAGCTTGGCTCTGGGAATGAATCACTGCACTCTCCTTATTTGAAAGGTAAGCTTGTGCCAACCACTCCAAGATCCTCTAGACACGTGCTCTCCCTGGGTACCTGATGCTTTTGCAGTTGCCACAACTTTTGCTGAGCCCTGCACTTGTCTGTGTGAGATCCACAGAACCATCCATCCTTAGTTTCTGCTGCAGAATATTTTGGAGTAAAACACAGGAATGATGCTTTCTCTAGACTGCAACCTGTATTTTTAACTCCCTGTCCTGGAATCCTCCGCAGTGAAGTTTTAAGGGACCAACAGAAGAAGGAAAAAAAGCCTCTGCTTTTCTGCTACCTACAAGTTAAGACAATCTCACAATTTTTAACCTGACAAAAACATATCACAACTGGACCGGGAAGGCCTTCTCTTCGAAAGAACCACACAGGCCAGTCCCCTACCTCATTGGATCTCAGGAAAAGAAAGAAAAAAATGGAAAAACATCCTTTTTTCCTTGGAAAGGCTCTAGATGGGGACATCTTGCTGCCTATTTTCTGTGAGGAAAAAGATAAAAATCTCAGCTATTTAAGTCTGCGTGCATTTGTCTTCCACACAAAGCTGATAGCACTTTAGCACGCATGCCGCGTACAACTGTATCCGCAATTAATGAATACTTGCACCATAAGTACATTCAATAGGAAAAAGGGATCCTCTTCTCCACTTTTAGAGGCTGGGGGAGGGGGAGCCTAAGGAGGTGCTGGTGTTGGGGGAGGGTGCAGGGAAGAAATCGTGCAGTGTGCAACACTAACCAGTTTGCTTGGGCTCCCAGAACGCTCTAATTTTTGGGGTCCTGGTGCCCTCACCCGACACCAGCCATGGCCCGTGCTGAGCACAAGTGGCCGGGAGGCTGCCAAAGCTCACTGGGCACCCTGGCAGTGTGGGGAAAAAAAAAAAAAAATAAAAGAAACAGCACGGCAGTGTGGAGATGGAATTCAGCAGCTCTCACGGTTCCTCTGGCTGCACCTTTCCTCTCCATGCCCATCTCCTGCCTACCTCGCACGCAGTTTGCTCATTCACTTGCTCACGCTCGCTCCTTCCTTTCCTCCTCCCTCCAGCAGTGTCAGGGAGACACTGAAGGTTACTGTTTGGCATGTTTGTTTTTGCATTATTTATCTTGTAGAGGACAGAGTCAGACATCTAGAGGACAGTCTTAGGTCACATGTGAATCCTTCCAAATGGGACTCAATAGCACAACCAGCCAAGTAGAAAACAGACTTGGACAGCCTCATGGAGGGAGGCAGCATTTGGAAAGGGATGTTGTGCATCTATCTGGCCAAGGTACCTGGCAACACCACAGGTCTGCCTGTGACTCCACCTTCCTCATTTCTTCTCCTTCTTTTCCAAACACTCCTTAAAGTGGGTACAATCTTTTTTTTTTTTTTTTTCTTCAGAATTAAGGGGTATTTCAATATTGTATGTGCTTCATATAAATAGAACTGCAGGGAACTGAGATCTCCCCTCCACCCCAATTCCCTTCAACAGTTCCTGAGAGAGCAGTTGCTCCCAGGGTAGCCACACACATCTCAGAGTAGCCACAGGAATCTCCTAGGCAAAGTTCTCTTGCCTGTTCCCTCTGAGGCTGCCCTTTGGAAAGGAAAGTGCTGGAGTACCCCACAAGCAGTGCTCCTGTGGGCGCCCCTCAGCACTGTCAACTGGGGGAGCCTGGCACTCACAGATTAAGAATCCTTGGCTCACACACCTTCCAACTCTGTTTCTCTCTGACTCCTCCAGTATTTAATAACAGATAGCTACACCATACTTCAACAGAACAGAGATTTTATGCTACTTATTTTCCCCATATTTTCCAGCACATCTAAGTCTCCCTCAATTTCTTATTGAAAATGAAATGGGGACAGTTCTGCTTATACAGCTGGAGATAGTGATCACCAGTATACAGAGACTGACTTATCAAGCAGATTCTTAATGCCATAAAATCAATGGGTTTAGAAATTCTATTATCTTGCCTCTGATAGAACGCACCAACTAAAGAAACTTCTTGCCCTTTTTCTTTTTTTTTAAAGCATACTTAAATATAGCATTACTGCTCTCCAAAAACAAGTTTTGCCCATGGTCCTCTAGTGGAATATTACACCAGAGCAAAGGAACAGACAGGCTGCATGGAGAAACAGAAAGGGCAGTTTCTTCTGGGTTTTTTCAGCTATTCTGTCACAGTGATCTGAGGCTGCTAGATCTCCAGATTTGACAGCAATAATCATTCCAAACTATGCAGGGTGCAAAACTCTTAAGAAAATTAATTTTTCAAGAACAAAACGCAATAAAACCAAATATATGGTAAGTGCAAACCAGAAAATGCTGCCTGAAAGCAGGACACTAGCAGATCCAGGTGAGTGGAGCAGGTTTGATATGCATGTTCATAAGTCCAAACATCCAAACAAAACAAGAGAGCATAGAAAGGAAGGTCTGTGTGTACAACAGAGAAAAGAGAGGTCAAGACACTGGATAATTATGGAAAACGGCTGAGTCTCTGGTAAAAATCAAGCAGAACATAAGAACTGAGCCAGATAAAATGGAATGGGGGAATCAAATAGGACACAAAATAAACGTCTGCTGGAGGTGAATAGGATTTTAAGGATGAATCAGATATGAAATAAAACAATTCTTGGGTGAGTGCCATTCAATGGGACACAAAGGACTTGATTTTTCCTTATATTCAGCCTCCAACTATTGAGTATTTGTGCTAGGTCCCTTAAACTCCACAAAGTGTTGTAAACAGTACTTAATTGAAAATTAAGTATCTTTATTCAGTCATCTTCTTGCATCGCTTTCCTCCATGTATCAAAAAAAAAAAACCCCAAAAAAACCATCAGAAAGGGTAGGTGGTAGCTTGGTACTTAGATATACAAATGTGAAAATCTGGAAATTTTTTTTTTCTAGTTTGGCAACATAAGGAAGAAAGACACCTGAAGAAATCATTTCCACTCAGTGTGATCCAGTGTTGTTGCTTGCAGCCTGGTGTTGCTGAGTCCCACCCATCTCCAAGGCTGAGTGAGATGTGGTGAAGGCGAGGTGCAGGATAAGTGCTGCCATCCTCCCTATCACCTCCATGTCCAAAGAAAATGGACTCCAGGTAAGTTAATGCTTTGCTCTGGGTCGTATCAGTGGAGAGCCATCATGAATGCTCTGAAGGAGGGTGATTTAATCACAGAATAAATCCAAAAGAGAGAGGTGTTTTGACCCGATTAGCCTATCACGGTAGCACCCTGCTCTATAAATTGTTCTCAGGCAATAAACAGCTATGCCTTATATTGGAAACATGGGCTACTTTTAGCTAACCAAGGAGGTGTGCGGGTTTGAAGACTTGTGTTTCATGGAACAACCAAGCAATCGGCTGAGGAAAAGACAGTAACAGACTGATCAAGATACATTTTCTGTAGCCTCACAATCAATACATATAGAGGCAGTTTCTGCAGACAGCTTGTGAAGTATCACTTGTATGTTATTTAGCTTTGATGTGTCTTGCTGCATCTACATTAAAAATGCTTTGTGATCATGAGACCCGATTTCCACTTCTCATTCAGTCATGCAAATGTTTATAAAAGAAAGCTGTCATTGCTGGATTGCACTACCTGATTTCATTCAGAGGACAGGTAGTTTAGGTAGGAGTAGACTAAGACAGAAATCCATGAACAGTCAGAACAAAAATGAGACTGCCTCTTTAGACTTAGGTTTGTTCGACCAAACTGAACAAATCAAAATTTGGAACTGGAAACCTCACTGGCTTTGTAGAAACTCAGGCCCATGTCCTCTGTGATTAAATCCACCCCCTACTTCTTCCTGGAGATATCTTCTGAGCTGAAATCTAAGGGAGAAGCCAGTCCCCTTGCATGAAAAACATACAAGTTAAAAAAGGTCCTTTGAAGAAGAGAATTTAAAGCAATGGGCAACTTCTAAAGCAGAAGCAGTCAAACAGCAAGATCATTTGTTCTGGATATAATAACGCCTTGCCTTCCTCTCTGTTATCATCAAAAGCTTCTGTGTTTGTGGGAGAAAATCTCTCCCCCACCACCAGCTCAGTCCTTCCTGCCGTGAGGTCACAGCCCTGTCTTTGTGACACAGCTGTCTGTTGCTGGGGTAGTGTTTGTGCTTTCACAAAATCAGCACAGCAATGACTTCACAAGCAAGGTCATGGAGGAGCAGATGGGCTTGGGAAGAGGGAGGGAGACAGACCCCTTGTTTAAACACAAATAGCGGTGATAATTAATTAACCAAAGTAGCAGGGGAAATTATGAAAAACATGTGAAAGGTAAATGGATTTCTGTTTAGCTGTCTCTCCCAAGAGGCTAAATGTCTCAGTTGCAGAAGGGAGCACTTTACAATGAACTAACGAAACAAGGACATTTTCTTCTGGTTTCTTCAAGTGGACACTCCTGGAAAAATGTATGAACACAGCCTACACTTTGCCATCCTTCTGTCTTCCCTTCTCATCACCAGTTGTTGACCTCAATGAAAAGATCAATACTTTCTATCAGAACCTTGAGTCCCTCTATCTTTTCAGCATACAAGTGCTGTGGTGGGAACAGACAATTATTTAGACAGGAAGTTTATTGTTCTGCAGTGGCTTAACAGCAAACATGCTCTATTGATAAAGAAAACTTCTACGCATTTATTCTTCTCCTGAATGCCAAAGCCAAAAACTTGTCTTTTGAGTTGACCAAGGTGGCCTTTTAGTTTCTTCAAACGCATAAGGTTTGTATGATAAGGAATCTGCAGCCCAACTATGCCCTTACTTCCACTTATGCTTTTAGCTTTTGCCATAGCTGTGCTGATTCTGCTACATCTGCTATACACCTCCAAGTTGTTGTCAGAGTTGTCAGATTTCACTCTAAAACATGAGTGAGCAGGTTACCCAGCTAAGATCAAGGGAATCATCTCAATACGCAAGTGAATCCATGGAATACCTCTGAAGAACCTGGACCGCATTAAGTGAACGAGTTGTTCTTTCTTTCGCCATTATCCTTTCTCTGTACTGTATTTGTGTCACATACAGATCAATATTCATTCATTCATTCATTTAAGCTTTAAAGGGAAATATAGCATTTTGTATATATTCTCTTCTTTTTTTTTTATTCTGTGAACACACAATTCTGCCTTTGACTTTTTCAGTGAGAGCAGAGACCCTTAAAAAAGGAATAAAAACAAGAGTAGGAAACCTTGCCAGAAGATAAAGTGGTTTTGTGATTGGCAGTTCTTTCATGAGGTTTGGAAAAGCAAACAGCCAAGAAATACTATTCAGAAACATCAAAATGAGTTCAAGGAAACTTCTACCAGAAATAAAAGGTCTTGGTTGGTTTTCTTCCACCTCTGTCCATCCAGCAGTTCTATGTTTTCTACTTTTGAGCTGTGAACCTAACACAGACATTTTCATGTCAAACATTAGCGCCCAGATTCACAGAACAATTGCTGAGACTGAAAAGTGCCACTGCAGATTATCTAGTCTTGTCCCCTTTGTTCAAAGTAAGATTGACTAGAATGAGCTGCTCATGGCCCTGTCCAATTTTTAATGTCCTCTCCAAGGATGAAGACTCCATGACTCTCTAAGCAGCCTGTTCCAGTGTTTGAGCACCCTTACAGTAGGAAAAGGGGGTTTTCTTGCACTTAAATGGAATTTCCTGTATTGCAATTTTTGCCCACTGCCTTCTGTACCTTCTCTGGCCATTATCAGTTGTCAATCCACTCTGCTGTCAATCTATCTAGTTTATATTTCATCAGTTCATCAGTGAGTAGCTTCTCAATGACATCATTTATCTCCCCCGGTATTCATGTAAATATCCTATCATGGTTTCATGGACCTATTTGTGTCCAGTTCGTTTAAATATTCTAGTACTACTCTACCAGGGGTAAGTTGTCACTGTGCCAGTTTTCCCACTGCACTCAGTGACCTGAGACTTCCGAAGGGAAACCTTCCTAGTAAATATCAAGGTGACAATGGCATTAAGTACCTTGGTCATTTGCAAACCTTTTGGCACCAGGTCCCTTCTCCATTCAGCACTGGCTCCACATTTTCCTACAGAATGGTTTTATAGGAACCTTGCTGTCTGATACTATTAATTGAAGAGGAGCCCCACCTTGTATGTATCATGGTGAGCCATGCTGGTTGCTGCTCTCTTTTTTATCAACATTTCTAATACATGGTCTGGGGGTAAGTTACTGCTGCCTCCTATCAGATAATTAGTCAGTAAATCATTCAGCCAACTACAAGGTATATAGCAAGGACAATGTTTCCAAACCATATTATCATCAGACAGTTATACTGCACTTTATCGTGAAGAGTTCAGAAGATTTACATATACCCTGTAGAATACTGGTCTCTTTTTACACCTGCTGCTAAAGTGCAGCTCTCCTTGGAGGGGGATGGCTGTGTATTTTAAAGAGTCATGTTATGGAATAAGCTTATCACAAGAAATTGTGCAGAAGACTTTGCTATCTACTTGGTATTTTTAAAAGAGTTCTAGGAGAATAAATGGTCTAAAGTGGAATTTTGCAAGAAGACTGCAGCTAAACAACAGTCTTTTCAGTTATTAGTTATACCAGGTTACAGTAACATGACTTTTTACAGGAGTTTGCAATTATAGTGCTAGAAACTACAGCATAAAAGAACAGTTCTGCAATTTCTACGTGTTTCAAACTGAGTTTTAGTGCATCTTTTTGGTACATTGCCACCCGAGCACAACCAAACACCACCTCTAATTTAAGCCTGATAGGACAGCTCCCATGAAAGTCACCAAGAAGAACTAAAAGAGCTGGAGTCCTTCTGTGGTCTCAAAAGAGAGACTGAGTCCCTTTTGTGTGCTTTCGGTGGCTAGTATTGGTCATAAAAGGAGATGGAGCAAAATCACTGTGTGGCTCTGGTGCCTTGCCCAGCTGGATTAAATTTTTGGAGTGGGAGTGGGAACAATGCTAATGTCTAATTCTTGCAAACAGGCACTATCCATGACTAGATCCTACTTCAGTTCAGAGCATAAATGTGTTACTGAAGTGAATTGCCAGGTGATCCCCACTCCCCGAGTCTCAGTTGTGGAGCTGTCTAGGAGGCCACAGCCTGGATTTTTACTGCTGAAAATAAGATACATGTCATATGTGCTCCACCTGCTAATGGATATTCCGTTCACAGCTGGATCTAGTTCAAAGCAAGCCCCCTTGAAGTTTTTACATTCAGGCCCTTTGTCCTGATGTTTCAACTCTACAAATTTATTCTTGCAGGTCTACACCATTCCTAATGCACACATTGGCAAATCAGTAGTCCAGCCCCCTAAGCAGGCTATCCTAATTGCAAACCAGGATAACTGTTCTGGTGTAATCATGGAATATTGTGTGGATAGGTAAACTCAAGAGTGCAGGGTGCTCTGACACTCCTGGAATCAAAGATGTGTGTGCGAAGAGAACAGGAACTGGAAGAATCATCATGTAAACAAATGCAGTCAAATCAGAGATTCAGGTTTCCATGTATGTCTGAACAGGTCCCTAACAAGGGCAAACGTATTAGTAGCCGCAGTCCCACCACTGACATCAGCATCACGACTGTGCTGCTCCCCATGCCCTCTCATGCTTCCAGTAATCTTTAATTGAAAATGACATTCTTGATGTTAAAAAGAACAATATGTATTGAGTGGAGGAGAGGTGCTTTTTACTTCTACTTACCAAAAATGATGTCTCTGTCACTGATGCTTGCCCACTTTCCTCCTGAGATACAGCTGCACACACACACACACACACACTTCTCTCTCTTTGAAAAAAACCTGCTCTCCTCTTAAGCTCTTTGCTAGCTTAAATTGATGTTTTCCAAGCAGAATTAATACCACCTACTTGTAGACCAGTCCCACTTCCCTTGGGCCAGTATTATGAGGGAGGACTAAATGAAGAATGACCAATTACATATGACTGCCAGGGCTTCTTCAGCTAAAGATAAGCCCTTTCTTTTGTCATCACCTTATTGTGTGTCTTTGTCTACTTCCCTCTCTCCCTATCCTATGGCAAGTCCACTGAACCAGATCTTGGAATATCTATATTTTAGTTTTCTGCTCATCACCTTTGAGGCCTAAAAAATTATGTTTAAGTATACTTCTAGGATACTGTAGATCAATTTTTCTTTAAAAATTTACTATGACATGGTAAATATATTAGGGTGGAATCAGATACTTCCCGGAATAAGAAAGAGAGCTGCAGAATCGGGGTTTCACAGCTGGGAGTGCAGTATAATATGTACAAACCTATTGCAAAACAGTGAACAATGCTCACTCCCACCATACACACCCTATTGGCAGAGGGCAGAGGTGATAGCAACCACAGAAAAAAACCTTTTAAGGGATCCAGTAGAAGCTCTTTGGAAAATCCACATGAAAACGACACTCCAAAGACCTGAATTCCTTCCTCCATCAGAAATTACGCAGTGGAAGGCATAAAAGTCCTTTTGGAGGATACCCCAGAAACAAATATTTCAGGTCTGTTGTGCTTAAATGTTACCTTTTTCTTCAAGAAGGAACAGTTCTCAGAGATGCAATACAGTGGTTCCCATGTTTGGTGGAGTGTAAGAGTTCCACTTCCCCTATAGCCTGTTCTTTCCCTTTTAAAAAATCCTAGGGTGACTTTTTGCAGGGGCTGGTGCCACGCAAAAGCAAAGGAAGCTGCTGCCAGCCAAGGCATCCCCGAAGTGAGATAACTGATGCCAAGAAGTCTGCACTGTCCACCTAGCCCTTGACTTCTCATTACCAAAACTACCAAAAGAGAGTCAAATGTTCTCACAGATATGTGCTAAACTTCCTACAGGCTCCTCAAAACATGCTAACATCAAGTAGTGATGTGCTTGTGATGTAGTCACTGCTACACCAGAGGCAGCTGAAAAATTCCCTTATTACAGTTTCCTACAACCACAAAAGTCAGTGCCCATGAGGTCAAGAATAAAACCCCTCAAAATTGTTGGCAAAGCAAATAAAGTGGCACTGAAGCTTGAGACTATGAAAAAGCATCACTATTAAGCCCTGACATGCACAAATCAGGAAGATACAAAACCTGGTCACAGTAGTAGCTATGCACAGACTTGCTGTGTCTGCTGTTAAAAAATGCAGGGAATAAAAAGAAAAGAGAAAGGGAAAATGCATTTAGATAATTAGCTTTTGAATCCTGTCTGTTTGTGTGGCTTTTATTGCTGTTATAGTTCTGTCTCTGTTTAAGAAAAGATATTGGCTATTAATGCTATAAAGTATTTTTCACTGCTGAGTACTCAGGTTTTGTTGAGATCCAATACTAAACTATTTTACACCTTCCTGTGAATCAAGTTGGCTGTGTGTGATTCAGTTTCCTAAATACAGGAGCTGATGCCATCTTAAGGACCAGAGGTTATTCTGCGTGGGTGTCCTGAATAGCACAGGCCATGTATAATCTGTGCTGGCCTTCAGTGGTATCTCAAATACCCCAGAGTGTGTAAACCAGTAGTAAATACCTGCACATAGGAAAGCCAGCCACCCTTGTCCCGTCCCATTTGGTTCACAAGCTCCAGAATAAAGAGTTTTTTCAACAATATCCTACACTAGTTGTTAATCTCCTATGGAAAAGAGAGGTAAATAATTACTGCTAAACTTGGTCTATCATGAGGATTTGGGCTTAGAGAGGGTCAAAAGAAGAAACTGGCGTGGCCGTGTGAGTTCAAATTTCTCTGTGCACAATTGCATTTTTTTTCACACCACAGCTTCAAATTCAGATAACACACACTGGCTTAAAAAGACAGAACCCTCCAGCTAACACTGTACCTTCAAATAACCCCAAACCTCAAGTTTTTAGTGTCCAAGGGTTACAGAAGAGCAAAATAGTAGGCTATGAAGCATTAGAGAAAGGAAGCCTGCTTGGACCTCAAGGGGTGCAAGGGTCAGCTCCCCAGTGCATGCCCTTTATTGTTACTTAATGTTTTCTGTTCTTGGGGTACTCTGTCGCTTTTTTAATGAGTAGCCCATAGAAAGTCTGTGTGAAAATACAGTTTTCCTGGGAATCTGGGTTTTTTAGTTGCTTGAGGGTATCTGTATGGATGCTTACACAGCCACAACTGTCTGTGTAGGCAATGGTTGCAGCTACTGTGGTAGCTCTGAGCTCTTCTAAATTCACTGTTTGTGGACTTGTGAATGTTTGTGTTCAACCACATGTGCCCTGCTTTCACTGCTGGGATAGACACATGCATTTATATTGGGAAAAATACCTCCCTCTTATCTACTAGAGTGTTGCACAATGCAAATCCAGCAGCAGAAGGATGCAGATTCCTCCTGCCTCTCCTCCTCATCCACTCTTTCCCTTCTGTCACTCCAATGATACTGTTCTGTGTTGTGGGCATTTGCTTGAAAGCTTAAACGTAACCATTATTTTTTAAATTGCTGGAAGTGAGGTGGGCATCAAGGACTCCAATGAATACAAATAAGCTCAGATACAAGAAAACTCCATCTTGTCTAATCTTCACTAAGCAGTAATCTGGGAGGCACCTTGCTTGCTCTCATTTTGTATGGAAGGAGAGCAAGCAGGCCACAGTGTCAGCATTGCTGAAGTCTGGATTGATCTCACCTGTTTGCATACTGAGGTCTCCTAATTCTTCTCTGCCTCAATAGCTATAATCTCTCCCAGGAAGTAATAGTCACAGTGACACAACTCCTCCCACCCATTACTGGAGCAGCAGAGGCAAATTTTTTTCTTCCTTATCAAGTCCACAAACATGCGCTAAAAAAGACACAAATCCAAGACACGAGGCTGGGGATTTTGCTGGAAACTTCTCCAAATTTCAGATGCAGAGGCTGCATTTGAACCCATTGATTAAGCTTGCTTATTTAAATACAGATGTTTCCAGCCTCCTTTTAAAACACATGATCTGGAGGGCATGAAATGGTGGGATTTTATTTCTTTCTAATGCACTTGAGTATTGGTTGTACAAACCTTGCATGTTCTCTCTCATCACATGATGACACCTTTAAATGACAGCACACAGTTCTTTTGCAGTTTCTGCATCCCAAGTAAGAAACACAAAATCCTACAAAAATGATGCTTGTGCAATGGGAGCACCTATCAGCACAGAAGGACCTAAGCAATGAGGAATTTATTCTCATCATGGTCCAGAAGTGTACAGATAAAGTGACAGTTTTCAAAAGGAAAAATGTGCAAACCCTGAAAATGGATACTTTTAAAAAACAGTAGAAATACTCTTTGGTCATATAGTGACAGGACAACAAAGAAAAATAAAGTAGAAATCCTATACAATGGACATGAAGTAGAGATGGAACATAATCTGTGCACAGATTAAAAAGGTAAATGAAAACTTGGCTTAATTTTTTTTTAATAGAAGTGGTGATACTGAGTGTAGGACAAGGCTGTGTAGCTAATGGGAATGAGAAAATGGAAGTAAACTCTGAGATAATACTGTACTCAAGGAGGTGGAACAAAGGAACTTTCACCCCAGAATGTTTAAAGAACTGATAAGGGATATTGCAGGATAATCTTAGTACACCTGTCAATATAGAAGGCTATTATACAACAGCAGAATACTTGATTTAAAATATACAAGTAAGTGGGGGGAGGGAAAAAGGTGATCAGGGCAACTATAGATTTAGTTATATGATCCTGGTGGTATGCAATGCTTTGCAATACATGCAGAAGCAATTAAAGACATAAAGGCAAGCGGAAAATAATATAAAATGCATTATGGATTTTCCAAAAGCTGAAAAAAAAGCCCTGATTGCCTTTTCAGATAACTGATTTTTAAACAAAAGAAATGCACTACAGACTAATCTATCATCGTTTAAATAAAACATTGGATACAGTGTCTGATTATTAGTTAAGATGCAGATGATGGCATTAGTAAAGCATTTTTAAGCAAATAAGGAATTGATGAAAGATATTTCCACTGGTCAGGCTGAAAGGGGAATTTATTAATAGAGCTCCTTAAGGAGTGAGAACAATTTTACTTAATATTTTCAAAATCTTAACATAATCTTTGATCTTAACATAAAAGTAAGAGTCTGCTTTTGAAGTGGACTCATGACACATAGAAAACACTGTCAATGTAAAAAGACGGAGATGAACAAACAAAGATCTGCCTCACCTTGAGGACTGGTCAAACAGAAATGAGAAAAGCACAAAGTGCAATGACAGGCACAACAGCAAAAGTTTCTCAAGTGAGTGGGGAGCTCGTTAGTTGGAAAGAACAGTGGAGCAGGTGGACTTGGGAGCAGTAACACTTCATGGAGTGACTCTGTGCAGTGACAAAGTAATGGAGATGTCACTGCAAAAAAGCACTGGTAGAGATCTCATCTGAAAGAGGGCATAATTCTGGTTACCCACTTTGAAGAGAGCTTGCTCTCATTTTGGTTTGAACGGCTCTGCTTGTATGAACCAAGACAAAGAAATTTCAAGTTAGAAGGTCACTAAAAGAGCTGATTTTTTTTTTCATTTTCTAAACTGTTCCCCAGATCAGGATGAGATGCTGCTGGGTCTGCAAAAATACTTAATTATACAGAGACTAACTGATCTCTCTTTTACTCCATTTGTGTGAAAGTTTGCAATGGCAAGAAGCGATATGGAATCACAGCCTCCACTGGATCTGTACCAATTTATTCTGACCAGGAATTTGATCCTTCTGCTTTTCCTCCTGATGAGGAAATCTGATCCTTTCGCCTTTTCACCCATACAAGTAACTCAGGAATTTCATTTAGCCTACCACCCTTGTTGCTAAGGATGAAGAGATAAATGCTGAAAAAGCAGCACTGGAATAGAAATCCTTGATAAACAAATCATCTTGCATGAATAGAAGAACATGTAGTTCTCATAAAAATGGTAATTAGAGCCCAGCATGAGGAGGCTGATTTTTTCATAGTAATAATAATAATAATAATAAAAATAATAAAAAAAAAAGTTTCCAAGAGCATTCATTGAGGAGAGAGTTGTATTTGCCAGCATTATTACTGTTATTATTGTATTACCACTAATAATGATGATAAGACTCTTGCTAAGGGACAGGACCTTCTATGTAACTAAGTAAACAGCCCAAAAAAGGGCTTCCCTTAAGGCATGTCTTCAAATAATAAAGGCAATTGACAGATCTGCTTCCAGAGCACCACAAGGTACCAGCTGATTGCTTCTCTCTCATAACTGTTTAATTTGCTTTTACCTTCCCAGTTACACTGATGCCATGGAATGACAAAGCTGGCATTTGCGTCGGCAGACATTTTCTAGTCCAACTCTAACTTCTCCCATAACCTGTCTTCCTATCCTCATCTCCTTCATCAATTCATTTGTTCCTTCCTTCCCCCGCCCCAGCACAATGTTTGCAGAAGGCACCACTTTTAATTTAGCCAGGAAATGGTTTGGTGGTGATAGGGAAATAAATTGATCAAACCTTTTGAACAGCAGCCATGGGAAGAAAGAAACACCCCCAGCCATTTCACAGTGACCTCTCCCTGTGCTTAAAGAAAACTCATAAGCTCCCAGCATGAATTAGCATGGCCTCATTATAAAAACAGAATTGGGGTCAGAAGAAACTAAGATGGGTAAGGGGAAAAAAAAAATCTCATCAAAAGCAACATACGAGACAGAAATGCCCTAAGTGGGGAGGGCAAAAAAAGCAAAGCTTCAGAGGCAAGGAAGAGGCTAGAGACAGAAGAGAAGTAAACATAGTTTTCTTAAAAAAAAAAAAAAAAGACAAACCTCCCACAAAGTCTTGATGTCATGCTGGACACTCCTACAGAAAAGTTTACATGTTTGCATCCTTCATTAATTGCCCTTCCCAGCCCATTTGCAATTGTTGCTGCCACGATTGCCTGGTCAAGCCAATGCTGTTTGATGGCCTGTGGAAAAGACGGCTGTCTTGAAGACTTTAGTTGCACAGTCTGAATTCCAAGAGAAGAAAATGTGAATGGCAACTGCACTGCTGGCATTCAGTGTGGAAAAGACCTGTCTCTTCTACCTGAGCTGTATTTATTTCACAAGCATGGCACCACTGTAACAGTGGTGATCCCCATCTACGCTGGAACTCCTTTGTAATGACACAAAGCATCCCAGTGCTGGCATCACTCACCAGCAACAAAACCAGCAGCTAACTACAAAAACGTCTCTCCTTATGCTGCCATTTCCACACACTTAGCTGCAAAAGGAAAGTACCAGAGGGTCCTGATGTCAGTTTGCTCTCCAGCTTGCCATGGAGAGAGGGTGACTCAGCTGAGGTTCCCAGCAAGGGGACCTGTGCAAGCACAGCTGCTGGCCTGACAGCTCTCCCTGCCTGGGCAGCTGGACAGCTGTGCTGCAGCAGCTTCTCTGCACAGGCCTCTACTCACACTGGGCAGCTGCTTCCGCCCCCACTGCCTTGGAGAAAGCACTTGGGAAAGGAGCTCCTTTTAACTTCACACTCTAAGGAGCTTTACAACCCACCCTCAAAGGGGCAGTGCCACTTTGGCATTAATAGCTATCCCAGCCATTCCCATGGCTGACACACATGAGCCTTGGACCACACCCGGGGGCAGACCATGGTGACTGTGTAGGCAGGAGGAGGAGGAGGCACAATGTGCCTTGCTCAGGGTCACAGGCCAGCACAAAGGCAGCATCACTGTCTCCTCTGTGGCATCTTAAAAGACTAACTCTGACTTATTCACAGAAAAAAGTAATAACAGTAGTAATGAAAGTTTCTGCCACAAGAAAAAAGCCCAGAATGAGCCCTGCTCATTCAGTTTTATGAGAAACAATGGACAGGCTCTGACACTTTTTTCCCATCCCTACTGCAGACCTGTGAGCCACTCTCCCAAACCCCTTGGCCATCCAGGTTCTCATTCCTCCCAGACAGAGACAGGCTGTGGCTTGCTGCCATCAGATAGCACAGCTCTATTCACACCGGGCTTTGTCACACTGCCTTTGCCCTGACAGGTGGCAGCAGGGATAGAAAGAAGCCGGCAAGGCAGAAAATGTTACAAACCAATTGAGCCAGCAGCCTAGAGGATCTGTCACTTCACTCTTTCCCCCTCTTTTAAATAATTTTATTTTATTAATTCTGCCTGCGGGGAGAGATGGGGGGGATTGGGGGGTGAGGGAAGACAGATTAAAAAAAGAAAATACGAACTGGACCTTGAATTTATTTACTCCAATACTTTCCCTGACCATTCTGACCCTTAAATCACCCTGCTGCACAGCAGCAGGACCTTGCAACATCAATATTAATGCTCCTTGCTTATGGCAGTGGCTATTGGAGGTGGCATTTCATAATTCAGATACAAAAAATTAAAAGGCTAATTTGAGAGAGAAGGAGTAGAGCTGTATTTGCTCAGTCTCCTGAGTAAAAACACCTCAGTCAATTCTACAACTGTCTCCCATTAGCAAAGGATCAGAACTCAAGTGTAATTTGAGAATTACCTTCCATACTGAGCAGGAGTATGGGTTTGAAAACTAAAAGTCAGGCTAGTCAGATACCTGAAAAGCAGTGTCATCTAGTCTCAGCAAGGTCTAAATACAACAATGTCCATGGTTTTGGTCTTGGTTCCAATAGGATATGGCCAGCACAGAAGATATTGCTTTTGTGGGATATGATGGAAGAGGCAAATCTACCTTGATAAAGGTGGCTCTAAAGACTGGGGGGAAAAAAAAAAACAACCCACAACAAAAAACAACAACAACAAAAACAAACTTATCCCCTTCCTCCAAATGCAGGATACTTGCCTAAAATAAGTGATTTCTTTAAAAGAAACTCCGACATTGTAATTTTTCTTTTCCACTCTCTCCATTCCTTTTAATATAAATCTCCTCTGTCTACCCAGGACTAGAAACTTCCTTTAAAAAGAAAATAACAAGAGGCTGGATTTTCATGTAATAGCATGTCACCAAGAGCTGTGACTTTAAGAAATATACCAACTCTAACAACACTCTTGAAAGAAAAAAGCCCTAAAATTGGCAACATTACTACATCTATGAGTCACAGGGGCAAGACACATCAAGCACCAACTCCAGCAGGTATTCCTGCACCCTGTGCCATGGAACCCCCCCTTAACTGTTATTTGGAGGGGGATGTTAATCGGGTCCCAAAAGCAGCATAGCTGTGTTAGGCTGGCACTGCTCCAGAGACCAGCTGGGCAGTCCTGCAGGGCCCTGGGTTGGGACAGCTCTGGGGTTGCCCAGATGAGCATCAGCTGGGTTGCACGTGCAAGCCGAGGCAGAGCACCAGAGCTGTCTGCAGCTCCACATCGAGGGGGGCTGCCAGAGAGAGAACAAGGGGCCAGGGACGCTGTGGGAAAGTATGGTAATGTCTCACAGAGGAGGTTCTGTAAAACATCATTTCACACGGAGAAATGTTTGGGTACCTGAGTCTAATCATGGAGTTAACAGCCCTTATTTGCACAACCTCACATACACACACAGTGGTGCATAGGATACAAATCAAACCTCTGTCTACTTACAAACAGCATCCAGGCTATTAGGACACAGCAAGCAGCCGACCAGCCAGGATCATAAAAAGGAAAACATTTCATCTTCCAACTCTCTATACGGTACCAAGAGACATGTTTTGCACCAGAAGACTTGCTCCCTTTTCATCATTTTCTGTTTCTGCCCTTGCTGTCAGTGCAGAGTGGCCCAAGAGAAGGGATTTTTAGTACTTGCTGATGCTTTGTTGTTTAATCAGATGGCTGCTGGAATCAAGGTTTGCTGGTTGAAGAGGCAGCTGAGCAGGGACTTTCAGAGAGCAGAAATGTCAGTCGGCCTCTTGGGAGACAATCCCTAATCCATCCAGAGCTCCTTCAGACACTCTTAATTATTGGTTTGAATTTTAAATGGCCAGGGGAAAATGGGGTGCCTTTAAAATAAATAAATAAGTGAATCAGAATGAAGTGAGTGTATCTGTTAAGCTGCTGACAACCCATCTGACAACCCATGCTAGGTAGTGAATTCCACCTAGCACTTAGCACATAGAAGAGCAAAGAAGGGCTAAATTCATGTAAAATTTGGCACAGACGTGAGTAAGTAGAGGCAGATACTGAGCAAGAAATAGCAGGGATCACTCCTTTTCCTTACCAGCCACATTTCCAGAAAGCTCAATGCTCCTGACTTAATGGAATACATATTTCTTCCAACACTCAGTCATCTCCAACTGTTTCAGTGCACCTCTGCCTGGCTTCAGAGAATTCCTGTTATCTCAGTCCCTATTGAGCCTCTTCTCTTCTGTCACATATGGTGCAGTGGTTGTGCAAAATGGGAAAAATCCTCACTAAAAACCAAACACACACCTGAAAGTCTTCCAGGTCTGTCTTAGAACAATGTCAAATTAAGGTGAAATACAAGTCAATCAAAGGATTTCTCGCTAAAACTTTTGAGTTAAAATTTCAGTTGCGTTGCAAGTGAAGAACGTAACAACTGATACTCCTGGAGCTAAACTCACTACTTTGATTTCTACAGTAGCAGAAACCTATGCTGGAATCTCATTTGCCCGGGCCAATAAATAAGAAGTGGCAGTAGTCATGCAATCTGTGGCACTTTTCCTGTTAAATCAAGTCTGAGCTTAGATCTCTCTATACTTACAATCTATATTTAAGAAACTCTACTTCCCTAATAATTTAGCTAATCATCCTAACTTCAACACAAAATTGACAGAGCCCTTGCATGCTGCTTTGTAGCCATGGCTGATTTTGCAAATGCAAGGAGTTCGCTTTTGCAAAAGCGAGTGAATAGAAGGCTGGAAAAAAATTTTTGGAGTGGCTCTGTGAGGCAGAGAGGCATTATGACTCCTGTGCTGCAAATGGAAACGGAGGCAAGGGGATTTCCCGATTTGCCAAGGGAATGTACAAAATGTCTGTAGCCGGACTAACATTGTCGTAGCCTCTTGGCATCGTGTTGGTACTGTGACACTGGACCTGTTCTTTAATGAAACACAGAGGCAGAAGCCCCTTCTTCCTCAGTTGTAACAGCTCTGACTACTTTCTCAAAGATTGGCATTGTAAGATGGGTCTCGTGACCTAGTTCTAACTCGCTGCATTATACATTTGCCTCTCTGCCTGCTTTGACCCCGTTCCCCTTTCCTGCTCATGGGTAGATGCATTTTCAAAGTGACCTTTCTTGCTGCTGCTCACTAACAAAGAAGAGCAGTGAAGAATGCCACTTCAGATGGGAGACAGAGCTGGGAGAAACACCATCCAAAACGGTATCCACCTGAAAGCATGGACAGGAGGACTTAATTAAGAAGATGTGAATTCAGCTCTAACCAATGAGTATCAGGGATTTTTTTTTCAATGCAACAAAACTCCATGCCTACTTTTACATAGTGCTACCCTCCGCAAAATAGCAATCACAGGAAGAACTGGGTTCAATTGTGGCCCATGCAAAGAATCCCCCATGAACAGTCAGGCTCCTGAAAAGCTTTGAGAGAGGACGGCCAGTGAGTTCATCTCTTTACAACTCAGTGGCTCAAAGAGACATCTTTGCCTTCAGTCAGCACTCAGATGTACCGCAAGGCTTCCCTTTGTGAAACAGAATAGACGTCTCCAACGACAGCGAGCATTGTCCATGCAGGCATAAAGCAATATTTGGACATGCTGAATGGCTTCCTAAGATGAGAAAAAGTGCTGAAGAAACACTAAATTATGACAGATGGGAGCCCTAGAAATGCAACTACCCCCAAACTGGAAAATGAAAAGCCGGCACAAAGGGCAGGCATAACAATAGAATTTAGGCATAACGGAATACACGCCATTTAACGCGGAGTGCACTGAAGCTTCGATACATAAGTCAAAATCCTAGCCATTAAATAGCCTCATTTAAAAAGTTTTAAAGCAATTAAAATAAATTAGAAACTTCACAGGAGGACAAAATCACTGAAAAGGATAAGAAGCACTTTATGCCAGGCTCTGCTTCTGACAGTGTTGTGCCCATGAGGCCAGATTTTTATTTGAGAAGAGCTCGGGGGTAGATTTTCAAGGGCTCTGCACCAATAATTAGGGACAGATTTTTCCAAACTGCTCAGCTTCCATTATCCAAACAAAGGCCAGATACACCAAAGTGCTCAGGGCCCAGCAATTTCTACTGTGACAGTTATAGTCACAACATGGCCAGATTTTTCAGAAACGTGACCATTTATTCCCTGTCTGCTGAAGGAGGAAGTGGCCTATTTAAAGGCCATCTTCTAGGTTTTGTTCACTGGCATGTTGGAATGATTTTTCAGTCCCAGTAACAGTGAGAGGGCCCCAACTTTGCCAAGTCTAAGACAGCATGGTCTTGAAAGACAAGTGGAATAAACCCTGCTGCTTTTAGTACATTTTCCCTAATTCCTGCTCAAGAGACATCTACCACTGACCTCCATATGAAGCACTTCAGATCTGACTGCAGAAGCAAACTTGTGAAATTATAATGCTGCCTCCAGCCATTTTGCAAAGCTAGATGCATCATTTGTGGCACACCAGAATAGGAGGCTAAGAACGAGAGAAATCCCTTAGCAATGCTGCTGTTTTAGAAGAGAGCACAACAGGACTTTTTCAACTTAAGCTGGTAATAACTCAACTTGGAAAAGAAGCAAACTGAGGTGAATCTACAGCCAGGCCACAGACCACCAGGCTTGAAAACTGTAGGGAGTTTGTTTCCTCTCATATCATCCTGAAATGGATGCTGCAATCCTTCCTAGGGCCAAAGTAATCTGGATCAGGCCTGCTGCACACACAGGTGGTGGTAGAGAACAGTACTTAAGAAAACCGAACTCTGTAACACAGCAATGCCTACCTGCCCCCAAAGTGGGGGCTTTTGGAAAGAAATGTTCTATAAAATCATGTGGGATTCTTTCGCTCAAAAGTAATTACTGTTCATTCCAGAAGAACACATTGGGGAACTTCTCCAGTGCCTCCCATGTCTTTTTTTTTTTTGTCAGAACACTACAGCTGCTCATAGTTAGCACTGTACCTGCCCAAGTGAGTGAGTTAATGACCAGTGCCTCCAAACAGACCACTCCACAGCAATGATGCTCTGGTAAAAGACCAAAAGCGAGGTTGTAGCTCTAAGGAAGTTCAGGATGCCTTTAAAACAGTGAGAATACCCAACAGTCTGTTACCAAGCTCTTGAACCCTCAGTGGATTTGCAATGGGTGCAATGAGGTGTCTCAATCTAGTTTCAACCAGGATTAAGCAACAGCTGCAACACACCACAGAGCACATGGAATGGGAGATTTTCAATTAGACCTGAGGTCCTATGTACCTGAAACAGAATAATGAGACAGGCACATCTAAGTTACTTCAATGCTTTCTGATATTTCAGATTTTCTTTTGTGTCTGTCTTCTAACACTCATTTAAAACAACCAGAAAGAATGGGACAGGGAGCAAAAAGTGCTCTGTTGTTTTTTTTCCTGACACTTATGACTTCCACATCCATTTTTGCCAATAGGAAATTAAAACCCACTGCCAGTAGAGCACCATTAAAGCATCTCAAAGTTACAGTCAGACAAGGAAAATTGGGTAACTCAGGCCATGGGAGGACACGAGTGCTCCTAGTTCACCAGTGGTTCTGTGGTGGCTTGATGTCTGTGCTATCTAATCATACATTTGATAACATCTAACAGCTGAATTTGAGAGCAACCCATTCAGTCCCTGATGGAGAGAAATACAGGGCACTGAAGAAATTGATGTCAAAAAAATCTCAGAAAAGGCAAGATGAGGCTTTAAGTTTCTGCTTGTAGAACCGGCTCCAGTAATCTCATCTTGAAGAACTTCAAGTGGGGCAGTAAAGAGGAACATGCTCCTTTGCTGCTCATTGTTATACAAAATCTGAGAAGACATCGCTGCCTGGAATTAAGTGTTAGCAATTGTATACTGTAAAGAATACTACAACACAGTAAAGTACACAGGAGAGAAGCATTGTGACACATTCCTGTTGGACACAGTTTGGTTTAAAAAAAAAAAAATTAAAAAAAAAGAAAAAAAAATTAAAAAAATGAAAAAAAAAAGGAAATTAATTTGTGTTGTCCAGGCTTGGAAGGAAATCTTTTCTTCTGCATTGCCACCTTCACCCATTGCAACTGCACCAGAAATCCCTAATTTCCTTCGCTGCAGAGCAGCAAGCAGGTGCATAGCAGGATGTGTATTAGACCACACCATCCCTCCTTTATGCTGCCTGTTCCCTGTGGGGGCAAGATAATTACATCCACCCTAAGAAAACATCAATATTTTATTTTTAATGAGCTGGGCAGACCCAATTATCTCAGTAGGCTGTTAATAAGTGAAATTGTGAAGTACGGCTGCAGCTTTGATGGAAACAGAGTCATCTCTGAAATGGGAATTTCTGACACACAGAGTATTAAATAAGATGCCAGACTGCTGGAAGTTAGTCAGAGAAAAACTGTATAAGAAGGAAAATTTGCCTTAGTAGCAACTCTTGGTATTAAAAGATAATAAGTCAAAACACAAAGAATCGTCATATCAGCTTAAAAATCACAACTCCTGAAATAGTAATGTATAGTGTTTTTCAGTGCCATTCTCATTATTGATGTTTTGTGTTTCATATCACCAAGTTTTTCCTCCCCTCAAATAGTGATAAGAAATGCCTTTCCTTTTTTTTTTTTTTTTTTTTAAGAAGTTAACAGTCTTATGGAAACAACATAGAACAAAAGCTTTAAGGTTAAAAAAAAAAAAAGGTATGAAAAGACTTGCCATCATTGTGTGGTGGACTGAACCACACATTGGCAGGGAAAGGACATTTTTCCCTTTACTTTCACAAGACGTTTGATTCAGGAAGCACATTAATCTCTTGCTGTGCCCTCAGAATATGCCCTTTTCATTCACATGTTAAAAAGCAGATAGAATAGAAGCAAATCTCAGAAGATCAATGGAAAAATTTTTTAGAATACACAAAACTTACTAACCACATTGACAACAACAGAAACTAGAGTGATAATTCAAAATGTGATGGAAAAAATACAAACATGCCTTCCTTCTCAAGCGTTTGTTTGCAACCGAACTCTATCAGAATAGAAAGCCTGGTATAGACCCATAACTCAAATTTTATTTTCCTATTTAAGATGAATTCCAGTTC
Organism: Nicator chloris; assembly: GCA_013400495.1. Lineage (NCBI taxonomy): Eukaryota > Metazoa > Chordata > Aves > Passeriformes > Pycnonotidae > Nicator > Nicator chloris. Next base: position 54,232 of record WAAE01010825.1, read on the forward strand.
CAAAATAGAGTGAAGATAATTTATTCTCTAAGCAATATAGTAGATATTAATCATCAAGTGAAATCTATAAGCATTTAATTTATTCTTGAATCTCAACACATATGTTCTTTTCACAAACCAGAGAACCAGTTACAAATCCAGTTTCAACTACAGATTACCTTGAGATTACTTAGTTTTTCAAATCTCAGATAATTTAGATAATTTAGATTTTTTTTGAAGAAGATAATCATAAGCATACAATTAGTGCTGTGTCCTGCTCTCCAGTAAAGCCCAACTCCACCACTGCAAAACATCAAATTTAAGTGTATTTGGCAGGTGTGCTGGTGAGCTCAACAGTTTGTTGTCTAACCCATAAATGCAGATAATATAAATGTGGTTACAAGCACCAGTCAAGCCACACGTGAGCCTTGAGCTCTTGTCCACGTGAAGCGCTTCTTCCACCTATTCCAGTCACTTCACTAGGACCAGTGGTGCTGTTAGTGAAACAAAACTAGTCTTTGGGAATCAGGATATTCAATCCAATCTCCAAATGAATAGTTGCTCCTAAGAGAAAGCCAGCCCCTGTTTCTACATCTGACACGCCAGCGCTCGATTTTATCATTCCTTTTTCCCTTTAATAATTCTGACAAAAGTTGAACAATTCTAAACCTGGTTCTGTAGCTATTGCACTCATGAAATGAAATGCATGTATTAGTGTAATCATTTTACTGACATTCCAGACACTCAGCCACATGACCTTGCCCTTCATTTTAAAGGGCAAGAGCAGAATTAGCATCCTCAGCCAGCTCAGTGAAATAAACATAAACCATATAATAACAAAGGGAGAAAAGGGAGAACAAAACAAAAAGGGAAAAAAGAAAAAGTTTGGCAACTTTGAATTCCCCTAATCAGTTGTTTTCCACTAAAAGCTGAGCTTCTTAAGACTTCTTTCTTCCTTGACTGCCCATCCTAATCATAAAAAATCAGACATTTAATTCCAGAAAGATGCAAAGGCACAATAGGCACTTTAATCCAAAGCTATTTCTTCTTGTTGGACTCCAAAAACAGTTTTCAGGCTTCCAAAGGCTCTTTGCCAACTTTGATTAGGAGCCACACTGGCTGACATAGTAATTGCTCTATAATCATATCTTCAGTACCCTGACCCGGTTTATGCATACAATCTATATTCTAATAGCAGTCAACAGGTCACCAGTTAATAAAAATACCATTAACATCCCCCTGTGAGTAAGAAAGGGAGATATTCATCTCACTAGGCCAGTGGTGGGCCAATATAATTTCTGTGGCTGTTAGTGTAATTAACTCTGCCGACATGTGGGTCTCCCTGGAGGACAACGCAAGCACAGGGTGACCTTGCTGTGAGTCCTCACTGGTGGTATTGTGGTGGGCACAAAGATTTGCAGGGACTCAGCTCAGAGAAGAGTGGGTATTTCTCACAGCCTGACCTCTCAAAAAGAAAGAGAAGCTCATCATTTTTAGGATGGTGTAGAGCATATCTGGCTTCGACTGTAAAACAAAGGCAGGGATGGCCACAGCATGAGCAGCCAGAACTGGCATCCTGTGTTCAGCGGTGTCTAAAGGGCAGGCAAAGAGAGAAAGTGAGCAACAAAGGGAGTTAGGCAGGCAGGAAAGTGGTGGGGAAATTAATTTTTGAATGGAGAGGCAGTATTTCCATTCAGCCTAAATGTAGTACATGTAAATAGTTTGTGTGGCACATGTTACAGCCATTATGTGTAAATCGGTGGAGTACTGGAAAATTCCACAGGTTTCCTAGAAATAGTCTTAGAGGTCTGTGTTCCCATCTAAACCCTTAACTGAGACATTTATTGTATCCATGAGCAGAAAGCTCTGTGTATACCAGGAGGCACAAGATGCCTAAAGTAAAAGGTTTTTTTAATAGGTTTGTGGGAAGAGATACTACCTCTAGAAATCCAGAAATCCTCTAGAATCCCAGAAACCAATGAAAGGATCTATGCCAAAGGAACCAGGGGATGCAAGATATAAAAAATAAATTCTTGAGAGAAAGTTAGGCTTGCAAGTCAATGAAGCAGCTACTGTCCCATTCAGTGTTATGCATATCCTCAGTTTCTAGGTTTGTTCCCCAATTCTTTACATTGTCTCCCAGTTTCACTGTCTGACACAGCCCGAGTCCCAGGAAAATGCATCCCAAAGAGAGGACCCAGGCTGACACTTGCAATGCAGTCTGCACTCCCATCTCATCCATCTCCTCATGCAGGAGTCACTGAATTGGAGACAGACCAAGACCTAACAGAATTCATTTCACACACTAGTCCTGTTCCAAGATCAAAGTCAGCTCCCAGCAAATAAATGTCCTGCATTTAACTGCTGTAACACACCTCCTCCAAATCATCTCAGATCCAGATCATTGCACTGCCCGCACAGGCATTTACATTCTGCTCCACCTACGCATGTCCACCTGGACCCAAGCCCAGGAGACAGGAATGACCGTGCCCCTCCTCAATTTAGCATCTATCAAAGGTCCTCTTGTCCCCTGGTTCCTTTTCTTCCTTACTTGAACAGCACCACAGCACACATTTGGAGACTTCAACAGTTGTTTTATCGCCAGACAAAAGGACAGGACCAAGAGGGAGCTGCTGACTGGATTTGTTTCACCAGCTGACACAGACTGATGCAGACAGGCACTTTAAAGACGGCATATCATTGTCTGACGAGACTTGCCAGCCTTTCACAACATCTCAGTCTCTGGGGGCCCATAAAAGCTCTGATGTTGTGCCACAGCCTGGGTTCTTTCGGACCATTGTTGAGCCCATTATATTGGTAATGTTGACAGTGCTGGACAAAACTGACTACTATGTAACAAGAAGCTCAAAACTTTCTCCTTTCCTCCAGTGCTCTCCGTATGATCTGGGAGCTTAGTGTATTAAACCCTACCTAAACTCACTACTTGGTTCACACAACAACTTCCAAGTGTTAAGGATCCAGTTTGATTGAAACTGTTGAACAAAATTCAGTTCAGAGGTGTTAAAAGAGGGCCCCCACTGCTACAGTTGAGGGTGAAACAGCATCCTGCACTGGGTAGTGAGGGTTTGGATGCCACCTGCCAGTGCACAGGGTCCTTCATTCTCAGGAACACTGCACTCTGCTCAGTGGCTTGATGAGGATCCACACGATCAAATCCATACAGCAGTAGATTCAGCTAAACGGATCCATGGAAGAAGAGCGCTAAGAACCCAAAAGGGACATTGGGAGAAAAGGGCCAGGAATTCTTTAGAGAAAGGAGCAACAAAAAATCAACTGTATCAGGATGAAATTTTTCATATCAGTTCCCACAATAACAGACAAAAATGGAAATTCTACGCAGCATAGTTTATAACTGAATTATCCAGTGATGGCATGCAATATGTCTTTATATACCAAATAGTTAACAAGGTGACGAACGTGCAATCTACATAGCTGATAAATAGCTCAGGTAGAATCCACTTTCAGAGACAATCAGACACTGGGTTTATTGCAGATTAAGAAAAATTGCAAACATACAAGAAGAAGTATGTGGGACAGAGAGGAATCACTCAGCAATCAAGATAGAAGATCAGAAAGAGAACAGAATGTGAAAACAAAGAAAGCCAGAGAAGGAGAAGAAAAACAAATTAATTGGTGGTGAATATGGGAAGCAAGGGAATGAGGAGGAAAGGCTCAGTAGCCTGCATGTTCTCATTCTTTTAGTAGCCAAATTTGGAAGCATTTTCAAACACAGCTGCAGACCTAGGGTCTTACTATGGAATATAAATGTTCATATTTTTCCAAGCTATTTCATGACTTCTTATCTAACCTCTCAGCATGACAATTAAAATCTGTCCTCACTACTGCTTTTTCAGTCCTGCCTCCTGTTTGCTTTGCTTGCAAGGTGCAGCATCATTAGGTAGGGATCACCATCCACGAGGCTCCCTAATGATGTTTGTTAAAGTGCATTTGGGAGAATCTGGCAGGTCCCTTCCACAGCCTCAGCGAGAAGAGCCCAGAAGGTGTGCAATCAGGGATGGTACAGTGCAGAACTTGAAAGGGAAAAAAGACAAACCAAAACAAGAAACAGGATACATGAACATTGTAGGTCAGCTCAGTTCTCTACAAAGGTCACTATCAGAGGTAAGGTCAGCTGACTGTTGTGTGTGTGGATACAAACTCTTATACCAACTACTGGTTATAGATGAGGATAAAGGGCTTCCTGAAGGCCCTAGGATTCCCCCAAAAATCTAGTAATTGTTTTTGGGTTTTTTTTTTTGGGGGGGGGGGGNAACCACAGATCCAACTAAGAAAGACAACATAAGTAGGAAAAGGTCTGTCTAAAAAAGTATAAAAACCAAAAAACTGAACCCCCCATGAAGGGGTACTCAAGGTTTTATAACCATTTCCCAGTAGAAGGATATTTTTAACGGGTTTCTATTAATAAGGGTAAACTAGCTCTATGGGAAGAAATGATGAAAAGCATTTCCTCCTGAGGAATTTCAGTTTCATGGTATGTTCATAACCATGGTCCAGTGCAAGACAGTGTAGCTGCATTTTATCTGGCTAAGCCAGATAAGCCCAGCTGCAACCTGGGCTAAGACCTGCTGAAGCCTATCAGTGAAGCTGGGACAACAACTAAAAGCTAATATCCTAGAGAAATGATGGACACCAGGGAAGAGTAGAAGTCTGGAAGCAAAAGTATTTCCGTGAAGTATGTCAGGACAGGAAGTAGCAGACTTGCCAAAAAGGAAGACCCTCAACCTCAAGAGAAAATATCTTCTGTTATTTGATGTTATTATCTAATGTAACCATCATTTTCATTTCACGAAACACATACTGCTCTAAAACACAGATGGGGGCTTGGCAATTACCACAGCCCTGCAGCTCTCAGGTGCCATATACAAACACATATATCTGCTGGTTTTTTTAGGGAAAATAAATCAAATTATAATTTCCTTTCTCTCCCAACAGTATCTTCCCTTCTCTTTCTTTACCAAAGGATGGGCTTTTCATATACAAGAATTTGCTTAATGATAGCCATGTCCTTGAATGTTGAATTGCTTTCCTGATCTTAAGGCATTAAAGATTTGACAGAGTAGCTCCAAAATGTCTACCAGCTCAGGGAAACTGTTCCAACTCAGGAACATGAAGAACAGACGTAGCCCATATCTTCAGCTGTGTTGTCTCTACTCTAGTTCTTAAAAAAAGGGAGAGCAATATCTCCCCCAGCAAGCACTGATGAGCCAGGATCTATTACACCAGCTGCATATGAAACAAAGTGGTGAACTCTTTTCTTCCCTTACAGCTTTGTAGCTGTCTTTGTAAAAATAAAAATTAAATTAAAAACCCCCCAAACACAAAACCAGTAAGGATGCAAATATGCTTTCGGATTTGTTGTCGGCCTTCAGAAAGATGTTTGTTTTCCAGTAGAATCTACTTTACTTCAAATCCACTCTAAATAAAAGTAATAGATGAGAAATTTGTCATAAATATATTTAATGCATGTGCTTATATCACCTTGCTCCACTGGGAAACAAACAAGCACCACATCAGCACAAAAGCATTTAATTTAGTTCCACGCTTATAATGGACTGTATGGTATATACAGCAAAACTGAAGTAGAGGTGAAGTCAACGATCCGAAGCTAATAAAACAATAAATTATAATAATAAATAAAAGCTGTCAGAGACAAGAAAGACCCGTCGTCTCCACCAGTATGTCCATTTGCCAAGCACAGAACTGTTCCCTGCAATTTCTGACCTAGAGAGTTTTAAACATCACAAACAATAACATTCCCAGCACTTCCCTTGAGTAGCTCAATTCATCTCACTGCCAAGGAGCTTTGCCCCAAGTGTTGTTCTGAATTTTCTTTTTGCTGGGTTGTCACTGTGTTCTCAAAACAATCCCCCACTGGGTGAATCAGAAGTCAGCCAGAGGAAAAGGAATTTAGAAAACCTCGTCCAGGGAGCTCCCTGCACTTCATGAGGTAAGGTATGAAATGTGACTGCATGGATTTCTTCAGTGTCCAAATATCCAACGATTTCTGAAGGCAGAAAGAGAAACAAAGCCCACCATACTTTTGGGCTGATATTTAAACTGTTCTTCTAGAAAATATCTACCAACCCTATAGAGAGGCCTGAAGAAGAGCTGGAAATAGAGGGGGCAAAAGGTGGCAAATGCCAAGACGCAGGTCATGGGATGCAAGCTCTGCTATGGCATCAAGGGGACTGTTATCACCTGGGACTGGGGGTGGAACCACCAGGCTGAGGAAGACAGTGTGTGCATTTCTGACTGGCTCTGGGTTATCACTAAAAGCAAAAAAACAGATTTATGGATGGAAGTACAGGGGGACTGCTCAGTAATCACCAACACATCTGCTTCACAGGTTATGGTGTTACCATTTCAGAGAGTGCTGTGTTTTCCTCCTCTTTGGAGAAGCCAGAGAGATCCCAGTATAGCACCTGCCAGAGCGCCTTAGAACCATTCACAAGCACTTTATGCACTTACTTAGAAGAGAAGAAAATGACACACAAACATAAGCACATTACAGCAAGCAGAGCTCCCACCAGCAGCTGCACCACCCTCGCTCAGCCCCCTACCTCCCTGTCACACTGCACATTGGGAAGGACCCTTTGTGCTTTGGGTGGCAGCTGAGACAGGGCCATCCCTTCTGGGCTCTGCACAAGGCAGCTACACTGAATATTCAGTGACTTCTCTTTTCCCCCGAGGGTTTTGCTCTCCGTGGTTCACTGCTGATGCAAGCTGCAGCCAAAGAAGAAATGACAGGTGTCTGAAATTCACCTTTTCCTTCTGCTGCTCACTCTTCCTTCCAGTCCTTTCTGCTTTGATCTTCTACCACTCACCATTTCCTCTCCTTCCAACTATGGCTGCTTCATGGTGAGGTTTCATCCTGACACAACAGTGTACCTTTTGAGCAAATCCCATTTGGTCATAACTTTTAGCTCAATTTCCTTGGATGCTTCCTTAGAGCTTGGCATTCCTTTTTCAGCTGCCAGCACTCAACAACCTGTCCCTAATTGCGACTGGCAGCACCTCTGCAATAAGGCACTGCTCCTCTCTGCCAATCTTTTCAGGACACTAAGCCAAAAAGCCTTTTCCAAAACTGGCTCCTCAGCTGACCAAACCCTTGCAGCCACTGAACAGCTGACTAGTAAGGGGTCTCTGAAAACATTTTTCATTTCTCCAAATCTAATTCCCAGCTACTCAGATCTGTTCCCCAGTCTTTCTCTCTGGATCTAGATTTCCAGTACCGACAGAATACAGATGGTGGGAAATTAATCCAACACTTAAAGGTTTTCTTCTAGGTAATATTATGTCTCATGCTGCCAGCCGCACAAGTGTTACAGCAACAGTTCCTCATGCCAGGAAAAAACACGGCCTAGCTCTCATTTCTCCTCCCTGCCGTCAGAGACGCACACACGCCGCAGGGCTGGAAATGAGTTAATCAGATGATGCTCTATAAAGTGTGCCAGTTTCTGTATAAACAATATTAAATATGATAATTTCCTCCCGTCTTCTTTTTAAGCTGTTGCATTCGCATTCTCTTTCAGTCACATCAACTTGGGGAGGGAAAACAACTGTAAGAAATCTTGGATTATGTAGTTATGCTAATTTATTGAAAAAACTATAAAAGTCAAGAATACTCATGGATGTAGGAGCCCTGCAAATAATGTTCTTCATCTTCCTTTCCCACATGCCCTATTCTTTGTTGATCAGAAAAAAAGTGACCTGCTGCCAAGCCCCTTCTGAAAGCTTGAGCCAATCGTATCTCTTATATCTATAAAATATTTGGGAATAAGATCGGTGAGTTCACGCGCCTGTTATTTGTGAAGTTCTTATTATTCATGAAAATGTTCACAAATCCCTAAAGCCTCATGCATTTTAGCACAGATCAAGTGTCTGAAGATTAGTTCTGGAAAGTGCATAATTCACTTTCTATTTCCTTAAAGTTCCTGCCTTTCCCTCACACATGGCACGCTACTTAGGCAGCAACAGCCACAGTACAAAGGTAAGGAGCTGCAAAACACTCTGAGAAAGCAAAAGAATGGTCAAAGCTACAATGCCTCAAAACAGTCAATGGATTGAGAACTGAAGTTCGCATTACTTGAAGAAAAAAAATCTAGAGACAAAATGTTTGCTGAATAGAAAGCATATAAATTGTGTAATACATTTTAGACCACCAGGTCTGCCAGTATAATTCAGTGTACATGGGTCAGTACTACGATTTATACCAGATAGAGGCTGAGCCTTTCACTGCATTTTCAGCTTCACTAGGAATCTCCATTTACATGAGATGCTGCTCATGTTTTCCGGATGCCAAGGCAAAGCACAGCACTGAACTGAAAGCCCCTAGGCCCTGCAAACCATGGGCAGCTTTGGGCTCCTGCCCTCAACACTGAAGCTAGTCATAGAACTCATTTTCAATGTGTGGAGGACACAGATCCTGTTCTCATTCCCACATTAATCCACCTGCAGCACAAAGGCAGTGTTATTGTACCACTGAGATGATCCTCTGTAGGCTTGATAACTAGTGATGAACCACACAAGCCTCAGCTCTGATGATAAACTAGAATTTCAGTGAGAATTATATCCATCTTCACAAAGTTAGCAAAACCAAGCTAGAAACCAGGTTTTCTTGTGATATTTCCAGACCTGCTTGTTGGGCTAGAAATATGATGACAAGGAAAATCTTGACTCACTTAAGCATGAACAGGCTAAATCTTCTTAAATGCATTTTCTGATACAGACCAGAATCTCCAAATGTTGAAAGGACTGGAGTCGTGACAGTTTGGGACTAAGCCCCCTTGCCATTTCCATTTGAGTAGTCTGCTTTTGCTTGGTGGCAGACATGAAAACATTTGAGAGGTTTGTTGCTCCCTCTGTTGCTTATCTGCACTCTTCTAGTGCAGATAGGCCCAGGGAGCTGAGGAAACCCAGGTACAGTACATAGAGACCCCGTGTCCCTATGACCTCAATCCACATCTACAGTAAGTCATATAAGCATAAAGAATTGCCCCTCCATTTGTATAACTCCTGTCTCCTCCTGTTTGTCATAGGGAAGCAGATTTCTTCTAGGGCTTTAATAGACTTGCACTACAGGACCCTGTTCTGTCTAATGCCTACTGATGGAAGAAGCGCTGATGGAGAATTGCTCTTCAGGAAGCTTCAGACAGACACACAATGTCAATCACATGGGAATCATTCAGACACTGTGGAGCCATTGTGACTGCATTATTGCAAGTCAGCTCTCTATTATCTTGGATAATAGGGAGGGAAGATAACAGGGATGCCCTACAGGACAAGGAAAAAATGGATAATTTGAGTAAGTGGATCATCCTAGGGACTGTAGAGCAGACACACTCCAGTGCTTCCATAAAGAACCAAGTCCAAGTGAGCTTATTAACTAGGTGGCAGAGCCAGGTGTGCTACTGCGTATCATCCTTAGCGATTGCATGGTTCTCAGAGGTGCTCACCCAGCAGGGTGATTACACAAACCACTGTCTTTCACCGTCCTCAGCTCACCAGTCTTGCCCTGGCCTGTGATGAAAAACCTTCCCCTGTAACAGCTGAAATAGGGGAAATTATTTCCAATGATATCTCACCTGGGAGGAACTAAATAAAAATATAAAGCCTGCTGGTTTAAGGCAACTGCAATCAGCACACTCCCCACCATTACCGCTACTACTCTGTAAGATCCTTCTGCTTGTCCTCACTCTCCTGCTAACATGCACCACAGTTGCTCTTCCCCAGTCTTGCTACAGCAAGTCCAAGATGCAGGAGGCAGAAAATCCTTATGATCTTTTAGGGGAAGGAAAGGCAGGAGCTGAAATGCCATATTCCCAGCAAAGTTGAAAACTATAGAGTGACCCACAGGGTTTTAGTCCAGTCAGTCTCTAATGCATTGAGAAAGGAAACAGTTGAAAGAAACAGAAAGGCGAACTGCACTGTGCATCAATTGAACGCAGCACCCCGGCCCCTTGTAAAAACTTTCGTAATCTGGCCTGAAATGACAGCAGCTGTTTAGTTTTCAGCCTCCTGATTGGCAGAAAAGTCTCTCCTGGTCTAGTTAGTTGAGGCTCAGCAAAGAACACAGCTGCTTCCCCTCAGCCTCCCAGATCTGAAGAAGAAATTCCATCCCACAGGGGCACGCCAGGATCTGAGGACTGAGAATGTAGTCCTTATTCTAACAGCTGGTTTAGCTGTTGCAATTAGCTTTTAGATCCTTCTGGAGGCTTATAGCAACAGCTGCAATAGTTTCCCAGATCAGTGGGTCTTGCCTGCGTATGGGGAGAACGAGTGGCAAACAATCAAAGTCACGGGAATGCTGTTAGAAGCCTTGGAACACAGGCGGGCTCTGCTGTGTTCTCTCTCCAAGGATACCCAGCACCGCAGTATCTGCCGTGTGCGATATCCAGCGTGCCGGCTTCTCACAGCGTCTCTCGCACTGCATCGATGTGCTTTATTGCATCTCTATACACTATCCCCCGCTAGTTGTGAGGGCAGGCTCCAAAGCGCCAGGCTGCTTATCACACCTCACTGCTCCACACGAGGCACCCGAGATCACACAGCCTTTCTCTGCTATCATCCTCTTGCCTTCCCGGCAGCAACCGACCTCTGCAGAGCTGAGAACATGCTCTCCCCCACCACAGGTCTTACCAGCTCACACAGTCATGCATGTGGTAGCTCAGAGGCTCTCCATTAACACTCCCTCAATGAAGAAAAGCTGGGTACAATGCCACCCTTCTCTGCCTCTCCATGGCTTCTTATAGCAGTATTTCAATATGCTCCTCTCATTCACCCCCTATAGCAGGCTAGGAAAGCAGCAAAGAAGGCTAGGAACTTGCTGCAGTGCTGGCAAATGATCTATGGACACTCTAAGTCTTGCCTCCTTCATGTATGACATAAAATTTATATCCCTCCATCATATAATCCTTACATGAGTGAAATAACCTCAGTGTACTGTAAGCTGTCTACCTCAGCAAGAACTGAAGAATCAGGGCCAATTTTTGTGAGATGATCCATTACCTGCTTAACTCTACTCTCGCTTTTCTTTCAAGCTGACATAAAAGACAGACTAGCTGAACAGATTGAAGTGACAAGAGTTGCAAAACTTGTCAGAAGAGTTTTTAAAAAAGGCAGATAATTTTAGAATAACCTCTTTTTGCAGGGGAACCTTCAAGCTCACTGGCTAAAGAAATTCACAGAAAGGCAATAATCCCAGGACGTTAGTCCACCTGAAATTAATTTGACAGGTCTAATATAAACCAATTCCCAAATCTCCAAAGGGCACCCCATCTACAACCACAGATTTCACTTGCCTCCCAGGCTGACAGTCTCAGGAAAGACAGAGAAGCAAACCAGCCATGGATACTGGCCTCAGCTCCTGCTGGTGAGGCTCCCAGTGTGCCCACACGGCACTGGCAAGAGCTACTAGAGTGCAGGTTGTCTGTGTGAAACACACTTTACTTGGAGGAGGGTTCATGTCAGTGTGTCTGACAGCAGGCATCTTTCCTGGATACACCTGTCCAGCCCACCCCTGAGGTGACTGAGGTGCTAGGGTGGAGAGGATACCAGGGTCTGTGGGCCCATGGAAAGAGATTGGGGGATGGGTTATTACTCGTGTCCTTATAGTTCTTGGCAAAGGATAGATACTGCTTCCCACTCCACACTCTCCCTTCCCCTCCCCTCCACTGACTAGAGTAATGAGCTCCAGGGGGACCTCTACACCTGCCTTTGAAGTAGCATGTTGCTCTGAACACATTTTGGATTTCGTTTTGTGTCTTGTTTGGGTTTGGTTGCTCTGTCTCTCTGTTGGGGGGGTGGGGGTTGACAGCTGTTAGTGAGGCTACTACCACAGCTCAGTATCACAGAATATGGAAGAAACAAACAAACCAACCCTAAATCCCAAACCAAGAAAACCTTTGAAGGAAGAAGGCATATTCCCCATGGAGAGAGCTTTCTCCTCCCAACCAGGCCTCACCAAAGCCACCATGTGCAACTGGAGGAGCTGAAAAAATCTGCAGACAGCTGGTATAATTTAGCTAAGAAAGACAGAAAGGAGGTATGCTGGGCAACTTGTTCTGGAGAGTAAAAGTCATGCTGGGGACTTGAGTCATGCTTAAGTCAAGGCTGCTCCTTAGACAAGAGGAGATAAGATCCTTGAATTTCCTTAAAGAACAAGTTAATTCTTTAACTTCTCATTGCCTAAGGAGCAGTGGACCCAAAACCTCCTTCTTTGACAGACCATGTCACAATGACTCAGGAAAAGTACGGTCAGTAGGGCACATCTCTACCATTCCAGCCCATACAAGCAGACCTTAAAGTACAACAGGCAATACTGAAATCAAAAGTTTGACTGGATGGAAAAGTGGAGAAAAATTGTCTCCCCACTGTAATTCAGTATGGGAAAAATAAAATCAGTTTTGATTTCTCCTTAGTTTTACCGGTGCTTAAAACAGAAATGGAACATGAGTACAGCAGAGATAGCACAGACTTTTTTTTCCCCACACTTGAAAATATTAGACCACTTCTGCCATTCTTCAGAAGCATGGAAGCTCTGTGCTTCCCACGGGTGTTTTTGCCCTTCCTTCCCCTTCATCATTGCAACTCAAGGAGATAGTGAAGGAGCTCGGATCTTACTGGGGCCGCTGCATCAGCTGTGGGGACTGAAATCACGGTGGGCAAGGTACAGGAATGATTATGGGAGCTGGAGAGCACTGGAGAGACAGCACTGGTGAGTTGTCTAGCTCACTGGTGAAAGAGATGGAATGACTACTTAGGAGAAGAAACAAGTTGCCCATGTCTGCCTGAAATCTCCTCCTTTCTGTCTCTTCTGCCCTTGAGACTCTTAAGATAAAGAGGAGCAACAGCTGTAGCAAAAAGGATCTCCTAGAGTGTGCAGAGCTCCACAGCCCTGGGACTCAGCACTGAAACACATTGGAAGGGAGAAGGGGCAGCTACTCCAGACCTGTTTCCTTCTCCAGAAAGGAGAGGCAGAGGAAGGGAATCCATGAAGCTGCTGCTCCCAGTCCCCCACCTCATCTCCATGGTGAAACTTTACAGGTGAAAAACTTGTGCTTTACAAATTGTGTTTTACTGTAACTATTGCAGAGTGATATCCACCTGAACATTTTAAATCAGGGGCTGGCCAAATAGTTATTCTCTTAAAAGAGAGAGAAAAGAAGAAATCTCTTCCTGATTTCCAGGAGTGGTTTTGAGCACTAAAGGAAGGTTTTAGACAGATCTGCAGCCACAAAACATGTCAGAATACATTCTGAGGCCTATATTCACCGGATTATATTAGGCACCACACGGTACAAATGACACGCAGGGAGAGCAGAAGAACAGTGTTTAAATACACATATGTGTATAAAAGCAGCTCCCCAAAGTCAGGTGGCACAACCATAAAATACAAGGTTTTCTAATGTAATGAGCACTCATCACTTCTCACTGAAATCAATAGATAAAATTGTCAGGATTTAGCCACATTATAAAGAGTAGTAAAATCATTTGAGTAGTGATTTGATAGCAAAGGAGGTCATCGAGGTGATAATTAATTGCCTTTTACTGCAAAACCCATGAGCTGTGACGCTTTCCGTCTGCATCCCAGAAAGGGGATGAATGTCTTACCTCTACAGAGTGCCTTTGAACCTTCTTTTACCTGAGGTAAGCTCGTACCTGAGAAGCTGGAGGAATTTTCATCACAGGTCAGACACAAGGGTCGGCATTGCCTGCTGGCCTGTCACTGAGCAAGAGAACCCAAGCATCCCTGTCCATTAAATGGAAAGAAAAGTCTGTGCTATTCCTCTTGGGGTCATAAAAGCAAAATTCCCTGGTGTTCCTTGAAAATCTGTAGTCCTCTTGCAGAATGGCGTGAGTTATCATTTGATATTTATCTTGGAGTAGTTCCTAGAGGTCTCAAATCAAGATAGGGACCCTGCTGTGCTAGCTGCTCTGCAAATATAAAACCAGACCCACTGCTTGTCCCTCAGAGCATATTTTTTGTCTTGACAGGTGATGTATTTCTGCCCAGACACAGGACTATTTCTTACAGCCCTGGAACATCTAATTATCAGGGGACTTAACTGGAAGCAGGCTTGGGATCAAATATTAAGTATGTACACAATTTTAAATGATGAGCTTTAGGAAACTCAAAGCTATTTGTCATGCTAAATAAATACTAACCTTTTCACAGCAGTATCACTCCCCAACACCAAAAAAAAAAAAATCTCAGAATATTTGGGGCAATTTACACCTTTTGGCAATGAAGGAAACATGGCTGTGGATACCACTTTCAAAAGGCAGTGATCTTTGCAGCCTCTTCTCTTCCTTTTTAAGCTCCTAACCCTTGATTCCATGGAAGTACTAGGTACTGTACCCCCAAAAAAGGCAGAACTGTGACAGGGGAACATTTCTCACCCGTGCTGAAAGCTTTAAGCACCAGCTGCACTGTTAAGACAATGCTGAACCTAAAATATAATTTAGAAAAGTGGTATATTTAAAAGGTTTTACTGGTGATGTAGACTCATCAGAAAACTAGGCAGGCAGCACTGGAAATCCCACAAGCTAACCTGTTCTCTTGAGACTTCCAGCCCAATTTTGCAGATTCGAGAAGTTTGGATTAGATTTGAATAATTAATCCAAATTTGTTGGTGCTTCATAGATGAATCAAACCTCCAGCCCTTTTAAGGTTCACCCTCAGTGCTAATAACCCTCTTTACCAAGCATTAGCATAGAGTAGAACAGTTTAATGATATAAGAAAATGCAAAAAGTAGATTTATGCTGTCAAAACTTTTGTAACTGAAAATATGATGGATTTTAATCAGCTGGATTGTTCTCAAAATGAATTATGAAGATTTGAATAAATCTGAAGGAGGCTAAAAAAATTTCTTTTGTGATTCCCACTACTGTATTACCAAGGGTCTCTCCACTGAAGAAAAAGTACAATGTTAACAGGGGTGGGGACATATATTTCCAGCAACAATAAACTGCACCCTTCTGCATGTGCTACAAAATGAGTCACTTTGGCTTCAGGTAAAGTAAAATTTGCTTCACACCACGAGAAACAAAGAGCTGACAGGTAGTAAAATCACCAAGAAGTTAGTGCTGCACTCATCTTGGGGTACCTGGCTGTGCAACAAACTGTGCCTTTTGGTGCTGGTAACTCAATGTTGGCAATAAGGAAAAGGAACCAGCCCATGCAGTGTATAAGGCCTGCAAAGGCAGAAGATGGGAACACACCATCCAGTTGACTGGAGCTGACCATGGCAATGGGGCTCTGCTGGCCAGCTTGGGTTTGCAGCACTGTCAGCTGGAGAGGACAACAGGCACAACAGCAGAGCCAGTCTAGGCTGAAGCAGCTTCTTGAGAGGGAGTAAAATTGACACAGAAATATATTCATGGAAAAGAAGGAGATGTGCTGCAATCAGCAAGGAAGGCCTGGAAGACAGGATCACTTTGCACAGGGGTAGACCAGGCACAAAGCAAGAGGTGAGCCAGATACAGACTGCTCAAGTCCTATGAACATCAAAGTGACTGATAGGTGTCATATAATTCTCAATAATTTGGTGGATATTGAATGTTAGTGCTGTAACATTTCTCAGGAGGTTCATAAGGTTCAAAGATATGTTAATATTTGCCCCTTGGCTGTGCTTCCCAATCCCAGAACAATCTAAAAGACAGTATGAATATTCTGCGGGAACGGACACCCTAAGCATTTAATTTAAATCTGTCTTTAAAAAGACATGATGTCCCAGTGCAGAAATATCAGAAGTTCAATAGTACCATGAATGTCACCACCACAACCCTCACTTCAGCTACTGCTGCACGTGTGCATAGAGCTGAACAGGCACAATGGAACCAGGCAAGACTTCAACATTCACCTACAGGATTGTCATCCCCAAACAAAAGCAGTGTCAAAAAAAATGAGCCAAGCCTAAAAAGAGAAATTAAATTAA
Source organism: Nicator chloris (assembly GCA_013400495.1). Lineage (NCBI taxonomy): Eukaryota > Metazoa > Chordata > Aves > Passeriformes > Pycnonotidae > Nicator > Nicator chloris. The sequence continues at coordinate 70,192 of WAAE01010825.1, forward strand.
AGACTGTTAGATTTGAAAACAAGCATGTTGACTTTCCACCTCAAAACTTAGTTTTTGAGCCTTTATGAATCATGCTTTCAAGTTATTTTTCACAACTACAAGAAGAAAATGGATATTTTCCATTCGAACACAAGAAACCTGTGATTATACCATAGTCACAGGATGTCTAAGTCAGGACTTTGAAGAATATCAGTTATTGTGAAAATTGGAAATTTATGAAATGCAGTAAAAGTGCATTTAATATGTTTTATAAATAACACTTCTAAGGATGCTATTTTCTGGTAATGGTTAAACTGTGCAATGTAAAACATTCTTATCAGCTGCACTGGTTTGTAAACTGCATAGAAAAAGACAAGGACTTCCATTTCTCTTTGGATTTATTGGAAAGCATCCTATGACCTTTGGATGAAGTGATCATGGTCATCTACTCATCTCCTCAACCCACACTCCCTAATTTCATATTTGTACCTTGCATATGACATCTCTTAAAATGAGTCAGAAGTAGTGCTTTACTCCAGGGTAGCTTGAATGTAGCCCCTGTGCCTTTCTTGAGCCTGTGGCAGTAAACATCCAGTTGATTACAGAATGACTTGCAATATTCACCTGAGTCACACAGCGCAGCTTCTGTCTCCTAACTGGCTGATCTAAAATACATTAAATACCACTCACTTTGGACTCTATTTCCTTGCGCAAGTAAATATTTTTACATTAATCAAAACCTGACAACAGCATGCAGATTGTTAACTTTAATCACCGGAATGCTCAGCAGCAGTGAAGAACATGGGGACCAACGTGAAACTTTGACTTCTAATCAAGAGCATTTTACTTGCTTCCTTACAACTCTGTCATCCCAGGGTGTGAATTCTCCACAGCAGTGCAAACATTTATCCCCACAAACTTGTTGCCCCATTTTACGGATGGAGGACTGAGGCAGGGAAAAATTAGCATGCATATGAATTGCTATTAAAAAACCCCAACAACCATGTGCACCAGGGATTTGAACGTAGACAAGACATCACAAAGTTAAGCTGCTGCTCAGAATACTGGACTAGCTTTCCATGCCGACAGTCGTGAGCATTTATTTTATCTCTGCTTGAAAGGGTCCTGTATTTCCTTCAGATTACTAAATACCAGAGGACTGGTTTTAAAAAGCAAGATTACTGTAGTGGAATATAGAGCATGGTCCTCAGGAGAATTCAGAACTTTGAAGACATATTTGGTATTTGTGCTTAAAGGGCTTGACAGCATCCTCTTAAACAAAAGCTATAGCTGTAGCTTCTGTTTCATGATGTTTTTTTTCTCCTGCAGGAACTTGACATGAATGAACGTGACTTAAGCATTTGCCTGTAAGCCGTCTAAAACAAAGCCGTGAGGGGACTTGCTCATCCTTCCAGAAAGAGTCTGGAGTAAGTTCCAGCACCAAGGAATAGATTTCTAGTACCCCATGAATGAGATGCTACCAGAGGGAAACTGAGCAAACCTTTTTTGGCACCCAAGAGGCCGAGCTTTCATTCTTCGTCAAGCTCATTTCTATTTACCTGGGCGTCTGTATCCAGTTTGTTGTCTACAAAGATGCTGACACATGTGGAGAGCTGGGATTAAGAAACTGAACCATGAGCTGTGAAAGCACAGGCCCTTGCCAACTAAGCAAGCATTTGACAAGCGAGTATTGGGTTTGTTATTTTATATTTAATAGCTGGAGTAGATTCTCACCCTCTCTGTGGGGTCAGCCACTAGTAAGTGCCATCATTTATTTCTGTATGTCCACCACACTGATGACTGGCACGTCCAAGGGACTACAGAGAGAGAGAGACTCTTCTCCGGTTTGATGAACACTCACAGTTCTTTTAATAAAATGTAGAACATCTCAAAAAGCAGGCTTGAACAAATTCAGAAGACCTTTTTTAATGTCTCTGGAGTTTCTCGGTGACAAGATTCCAACCAACTACACTGTGCTATCAAGCAAAGAAAATCACCATCATCTGCAGCATAATGATAAAAGATTTAGATGACAACCTTAATATAGGAAGCACACATAAGAAGCTGTTCTCCTGACAGCAGCAAAATACTTCTACAGCCACCTTGACCTTCCTCAACAACAGCTCAATGTGGAAATGGCTTGCAAGGATTTTTTTATGGCTGATACTTCAGTGCTTCAGGACCTGCAGCATGAGGGACTAAAACTGAAAAGTTCACTGGAGCCATAACTGGAATAAACCACGTGAAGATGCAGTCTACTGTTTCAGATCCTAAGCAAGTTTAGATGTTCTCATTAGCCAAGATGTGGATAGATTTCAATCATCTTCTCAAACACTGACATAACTGGAATGAGCCAAAATATTGTGCATAGGGAACTTCTAGAGAGAAAGACACATTCAACTTAAAACAATTTAGTCACAATTGTCTTGTCTATATAAATAGAAGATTATTTTCAGAAGACCTGCCTTTAATACTGAAGAAATAAAAATTATGAAAGAAAGTTAGTTACCACAAAAGACAGCAAGAACAGGGGAAATACTACAGTGACCTCAAAACAGAAAATATCTCTGAAACACCTCGCAGCCCAATAAACTTCTAAAAAAATTTAAAGAGCAGACTGACTGGAAGCTAAGTGGAAAAAATAGGGGAGTGCAACTGTCTACCTCAGAGTCCCTTTGGGGTCCAGGGAAGCAAGTGGCAGACTGCACACAGCTGTCTTACAGCGACGGTGCTGCTCAAGGAACATCCTGGCGCTGGAGCAAACCTCACCACCTTTTCAGCTCTGTCAGTGTTGGTGTTGCAGAAGTAGTCAGCAGAGGGAGTGAAACTGCAGGAACATCCTCCTCAGGAATTCCACTGACTGCAGCAATGAGTGTTGCAGTAAATAGTGACACACCACAGGAAAGGTGTTGGCACAGTCTAACATGGGTGGGAAAGAACCTTTTTTTTTTGGAGGAAAATAGAACACCAACAAAACTCCACTGTTATATTGGAATAAAAAGCAGACTGAAAAATGCAAACAATCTAATGGCATATATATATATAGAGAGAGAGGGAGAGAAATAAAACTACTTTAATCCACATCTGATTCACATTTTTATAACAATATGATTTGCTCTTTGCCCTTTCAGCCCATACAGAGTCTCTCTGTAGGCTTGATTTTGCCCTGTGTTGAGCAGCCACATGAGGCCCTGAGCATATGCAGGCTGCCATCATCCACCCTGGAGAATGCAGCAGCACGATGATCTTCCCAAGGGCAAAGAGTTAACTTAATGGGGATGACTGGATAAGTTGTTCGTGCTTCCCCCATCAAAGTTTCAAAAAGTAATTTTCTCCTTAAGTCCAGGGGCTATGTCCACATATACAAGATTAGAGGGGTGGACAGTACGCTGGCTGCAGATACTTACAGCACGTTAACATTTAATTAGGAATGTTTGCTTTAATCATTTAAGGGATATTAAATGTAAATAGAGAGTGTGAGCGAGGGGAGTTGGCTCTGTAGCTGAAAGTGGTCACACAGTTCTACAATGCAGGCGCAGGAGGAAGATGACGGCTGTTCCCAAGGACATACCAAGCCCCAGAGGCATGCTCTGGCTGCAGTCCTGCGGGCTGGCAGGATGGAAAGAGATGAAATTTTGAAAGGAAGGTGACAGATGACTTTTACACAATCAACAAAGCAATGAGAACTGCACTTTAATAGTGAAAACAGCAGGGATCCCCCAGCCCACAGTCCTGCTGTGGTGTGAGGGGATGGGCTTCAGCAAGGTCTGTCCTAAGGAAGGTCTGCTCTGCAGCAGCCACCTGAGCAAGCATGTGTTTGCTCACTGCTCATGGGGAAATCCTGCAGTGCAGCACATGAGGAGCATACTGCCTATCAAACATGAGATCAGTCATTTGAGAAATCGGCTTATTTGGGGGAGTGGGAACACAGCCCTCCCAGATATGTTGCAAACCTGCTGCTATTATAATTTCACAGCATATTGCCAGTCCACAGTCTGGCCATACATCACAGCTTTTGATGGCTCTCTAGGCATGAGATCAGACACCACACAATAATGGTAGAAGAAGATAGATGCAATAAAATGCAGTGTGAATTCACTATAACGCAGAGCATTTGATCTTTGAACTGGCCTCATACCAGTTGTTTTTAAAAGTGCAGGTTTTAGGAAATCAGCCATATTGTGAGTGTGGTAAATGTGTGGTCTATTTTAGCTGAACTATCAGTTTTTTGGCGGAAATGATAAGCATGTTCAACCACTCCCAGAAGTTCCACTTCTAAATACCTGACAACACTTCTGATGCTACCTGTGTATGTAAGTAACATCAAAGGGCCAACTCATACCATAGAGGCACAGAGGACTTGGCATGTGGCTTCCTTTGGCTTTTACTTCTCTCAGGCATCCTTTTGGTCACAGCTGTGCCCTAGAAAACTGTCTCAGGGCTTTACATTTTGGGATCAGCCAAATGAAATAATTGCTGCCTCAGAGATAAGGGAAAAATTGGGAAAGAGCTTTTTTTTCCCCACAAACATGAAATGGGTAGGGAGAGAGCTGGAAAGCCAAGTGATCACCCAGCTTTCTGTGTCTGTTGGAGTAGATCCTTGCCCATCACCATCACCGTGTACTGCATCCCAACACTCCTTCAGCAAGCTGTAGTGGGGCGTTGCAGGATATGCATCCAGCCTGGCTTGCAGAGGCTGTGCATCAGGGAAAGCTGGCAGGTGAATCACAGCAGGGTCACAACTGCCCTCCCATTCCTCTAGCCTTCTGCCCTCAGCACCTGTTTGCTTTGCCCAGGGCTGCTAGTTCCTAGCCTGCGAACAGCTCCTGCCGCCCTGATGGTTTTTCACATGCCTCGCTCCCGGTCTGCATTATAAATCACACAAATACAGACTGATGGTGGAAATGCACAGAACATCCCATAATGAAAGTGACCCCTGCTACAGCACAAGGAAACAGACAGATTTAATAAGAAAGAAATGGGGAAGCAAAGACATGCAACAAGGAGGCTGTCGGAAAGAGGTGAGCGCTGTATGGAGAGCAGCACAGAGAGAGAACAGGGCTCTCTCTCGCTTAATGAATATTTATTGCAAACTGCCGCCTATTATCTTTCAAAGAATTTTTATACAGTTCCCATGTCTTTCATCTGTTTCATGTTATGGTTTATCTAACTGTGGAAATTGCACGCGTCAGGTAAACGTTGATTTACATGCAAATTGCCTTCGCTAAACTCGCCTTTAAGTAAAATAAGATTTGGAAATAATTTTTTCTCATTAATTTGCAGTTTCAAAGAAACTCAAAAACACAACAAATGCAAATAATCTAATTCATTTGTAAATATAAAACAATTTGTTGAGATTTAACTTTGCCATATTTTTTCTCCCTTCCATGTGCTTTAAATAAATTGCAGTGTTTATCAAAGACAAATACAAGAGAGATGCTGGGTTGTTCCAATTCAATAGCTTCCTGCTCTTTTTCTTTTAAAGGGCCACTATCAGGATAAAAATCTCTGCAAGATTCACTCCTGGAGTAACTGCTGAATGATATAGATTTATATCACACATTCAATTGGTTCCATAAATTTAAACCCAAATGTTACTTCCCTAGATGATACTTTAAATTACTAGAAGTGAATTAAAAAAAAAAAAAAAAAAAAAAAGTGGACCACATTTGCAAAAGTGGCCAGTGATTTAGGGACTTGGGTTTTGAGGCCTCTTGCTAAGTGTTTTGAACTGCTAGTCAAAACATGCAAGTCCCTTAAGCTGCCATTTTGGAGCACCGCAAACGTCATTTATGCAACACCGTGACTGTCTGCATTTTGCACTTTATCGGCTTGAAAATACAAAAGGGTAGTCTTAGTTTCTCTGATTTGGTGGGGCGGGGGTTTAATATTTGCAGAGTCATAAGAAGTGCAATTTCTTTCTCATTAGTTGCTGTCATTGATTTTCAGCATCAATACACTGCTCTTTTATTTGGGTTTTTGCTCAGAGAGTTTAAGGCTATCTTCACGGCTGCTAGAATGCCTGAGGATAACTAATGTGCCAGACTCAAGTCTTCCCCTGAAAGATGGACATATACAAAAACCAACAGAAAACATTGTTTTAGATCTGAGTATTGAGCTAAGATTCCCAAAAGATGGGCTAAGTTACCAGTTCCTCCAACAGGTCTTTGAGCAACTGTGGGCAAGACAGTCCTCCCACAAACAGGGAGGAAGATAATTGCATTTTGCCATCCTTTGTCTTGTCTAGATATTGCAGTACAAATGTTTCAGGCTGCTTACATTTCTTCTCTAGCCTCTTCTTACCTGTACAAGAACATCCCACTAACCCTACCACTGGTGTTTAAAACAAAACAAACAAATAAACAGAAAAACCCAACAAACCCTGCTTTTACTTTAAACCACAAAATATTCCTTTCCAAATTTAAGCTGATCAGGCTCTTTACCAGACATATTATGACTTGGAAGCTGCTCAACCATTTCACCTTTATAACACACACGTTTAAATATGTTTCATTACTTGAAGAAATTTCTCCCAATTTTAATGGTCAATTTCTAGCACTTATTGTTCAGTCCTCTAATGCAATTCCTGCTGGCATCACAAAAGTCATTTGTAACTTACATGTGAACTGCATAAAATGTCTTGATGTAATCCTGTTTTACTGCAGACAGGTATCCTCATTATTAAAACATTATTACTACTGCACTCGACTCTATATTCTCTGACAGTTTCTCAGTGGAGAGGCCAAGAGCTAAATAGACCATAAAGAACAAAACTTCCTCCCAACCCAAAGGGTGATGCCTTTGTGCCAGTCTTCAGGGATATGGAAGGAACATTCCCCTGGTAAACTGGCAGAAAAAATTCATCACCAGCACTGTCAATCCAGAAGGAATGTTAAAGCTTCCTAGTCAAAGGAGAAGGAAAACAGGAGGCAGCCAGGGCTACCTGAGTCCTCCTCATCTCACAGGGCTGGTGCAAGGAGCCAGGAGATGGAGCCCGTTAATTACCAAAGGAGATGGAGCCCGTTAATTACCAAAGCCCTGGTGAGGCCAGCAGGAGGCTGGCAGTGCTTGTCAAGAGTGCAGTACAACAGCGAGGAAGCAAACAAGGGAAAGCTACCTCTGCCTGCCTCCCTGGCAAGAAAGTGGCGGGGAGGGAATCAGTGTTTGCCATTGTAGTATTTGCATGCAACAAGAAAAAACATTCACAATTGTCAGAGAGAGAACTCCTTGCTCAGGCTGTTGAACAGAGAAAAAAAAAGCGTTGGTCTTTTGGATCTCCACTAACAGTCTGAAATGTTTGGCCCTGCTACGTGACTTCTCCCCACGTCCTCACTCGGTGACCACCTTGCCACCCAAGAGAGGGGATAAAACAAATGAGGAAAAAAAATGCCCTTGTCAGATTACAAAGGAAACATTACCAGGCACTGAGTAGAGCAGAGATGAAGAATGATTTTGAAAAAGATAATTGAACATGTTGTAATTTGCTGTCTTCTGTGTTTCAATTTTTATCTGCTTGTAGCTCATTTTGCCAGTCATGCAAGCAAGTGCAAACGGGAGGGAGGATGCACACGGATGTGTGCATGCAGGGTGAGCATGCATGCGTGCAAATAAATAATAATCATCATGAACCCACAGCCTGGGCTGCTCTGTGAGGGATCTTCAGCCAGCAGCTGACCAACACTGAGCTCAGCTCAGGGGAGATGCACTGCAAAACAGTGGTTCAAGCTGATGGAAGGACTATGTTCTGCCTTGCAGCTTGTACTGGTAAGGCCCTTGGCTCCACTGGCATGCCCTGAATGCAGCCCACTGGAGATGGTAACTACAGCTGGGGTCTGGGGAAACCCCAGGCCACGCAAAAGGAGTTTCTCTACTCTGATGTAATCAAAGGCATAGGTCTCACAGCCAGACTCTGTGAAACAGAAACCTTTTTGAAGTGTTAACACCACTCTTATGCTAATAAATACTTATGCTGCTGACACTTGAAAGCCACAAAAAAGAACAAACCCATGTTCACAGCCCTTTAACCAACACCACGGTGTTAGGCAAATCAATCAAGGTGAAGCCAGCAATCACTCACTCATTTACCTCTGCTGTCCACATTCCCTGCTGGGCTAATACTGAGTTATTCCCAGCTGTCTTACATAGTGGGATTAAGATGGAGAATGGCATATTGGGGCCCCAAGTCACACAGAATCATGCCCTACTCTGAGTCGTGTCCCTTTGACAAATTTGGCTCCCCGGTTCCCAGGAAACAGTCAGTGCAGATCGCTGCTTTGAAAAGGGTAGACAGCTTTGTTTGACTTAGAACAGATTTCACACATGTAGTTTGCCTTCCCTGTTATGTGCCCATAGCCTTGACCTTCTCCTGTGCACAGGCACAGGTGTGCACCAAACAGATGGAGAGAAAGAATTCCTGTGCTCCATACTTTGCTTTCCATTCCCTTTCCCAGTGTTTAGGTTAATAGCATGGTGGCCCATGACAACTAATCAATTCACATTACAGTCTCCAGAAGATTACTGTATCCGGAGAGAAGCAGGAAGATCAGTTGAGGCACGTTCTTGAAAATACCCACTGGACTTACTGAGCCCGGCTGCACTTGGGATCAAATCAGGTTTCACTTAACCACAGACCAGAGCACTTGTGATTTGCATGAGTAATTAGAACTGATTAATAGAATGACTTGCTTAATTAAGTTTATCTCAAAAGGTGCCCCTTGAAGACTCATGAATCTGAAAATCCAGAGGCAATTTCTCTTCAAAATCCTTTTTGGGTTGGAACACTGGATGCACGTGTTTCTGCACGTGTGTCTCTGGTCCCAGATTAATCAAAGTGATGGAATGGGTGCACAAAGATCTCAGGCCTGAAGACAAACTGGTGATTCCTCAGTGAACTCAAAAGGAGCTCTCATCACCCTGAACCAAGAAAGGCTAGCTAATTTGCCAAAAGCTAATAACCATTGCTGCCCGGCAATTTGTGGCTCTGCTGAGCTTTGCTAAATTTATTTGTCAACTCTGCCTAATTTTGGTTGAGGACAGCTACAGTTGCCTGACATACTGGCAGACTGACTCCCAGCGTTTTGCCTACACAACAAATTTAGACAATACTTTGTTGTAGGGGAACATGGCACCCCAGTGTGCTGGTAGACCTCTGATTTCCACAACCAGCAGAGGTATGTGTACTACGGGGGAGTTTGGGGAAAATCCCAACCTAGACAAGAATATCAGTTTTCCTAGAGTAGGTTAGAGACCTGGAGAGTTTTCCTGCTGAGAGCTTTTGGGCTTTTTCTTTCATTTTCCCCATACTGAAAGCAACATTAAGATTTTATTTCATTCTAAGTCAGAACAAAGCCAAACAACTCTGACATTTTCTAAAAAATAAAATTTTAACGCACATCCAAACATTTGGTTTAGAGGATTGGAAACACTGTACTTAGATGAAAGCAAGGTGTTTTTACAGTTTTTTGATTCAGAAATGATATAACACTGTGAATTTATATTGCAAAACCACAAGGCACTTTCAAATTAAAAAAAAAAAAAAGTTAATTGGAAACAACTTTCCAATGGAAAATGTTTGCATTTTTCCAGTGAAAAAATTCATCCCTGCTGGAAGGTGAGATGGAACCAATTGTTGGGGCTTACAAAGTGTTTTATGGGTGAGTGGAGAATCCAGCATTGTCACACAGTCTCATAAGCCAGAGAGCATTGCAGTGTGAGGGACTCAGTGCTCTCACAGGAAATCCACTGCCTTGCCCAGAAAGGGCTATTTAATGAGAGTTTGAGGCTTTTTTTCCTCTATAAAGGTCCCAGGGCTAGGGATATGCCAAGTCCCCAGTACAGCCAGGCAGTACTTAAATATACAGTGGCATCTGGAAAGGGGGAGAGTCATTCGTAGATGAATTAAAATGAATTACAGGGACAAAAAAAAAAAAAAAAAAAAGAAAAGGATGATGAAAAGGGAAAAAGTCAACCAGATCAATCAAGGGAACAGGCATCTGGAAGAAGCAGTTATTGATCCAGCTGTTAAAGAAACCTTCTGAACCAGATTACCCAGCAGCCACAGACTCCCTTCTCCCCAAGACACTTGGTGCAGTTAATCAAGAAAAGAGGTGACATGAGACAAAGGAATAAAGCCCCATTTTTCCAGGTTGAGGTTTTGTTCCCTTAGAATCCTCAAAAGGATGAAATGGTTGGACCTAAAATGATATAGTCAGAACAAAACAGACAACAGAAGATTTAAGGATTAATTATATGTTTGTGGAAATCTGTCAAAAAAGGCAAGCAGGATCTCTCTGCCTTTCAATCTTTACTCATTTTAGGGAATAGGGAATTAGCAGGGGAATATTTTCACACTGTCCTAGTACTGTATTGTGAGCAGTCCTAGAAAGTTGTCAGGGGATGTTGAATATCATTTTTCTTCTATTCAGCCTAGCATAGTTTTTTCTGCATTTTTTTTTCTTTGTTTTCTTTGTTTCTCCCTTTTCTTGACTTTGAGAGCACCAGACTCTCAAGTACTCTTGAGTGTCACTCCCTTTTATATTCCAGACTTTTTCCATTTGGGTAGAGTGAGAAGATGCACCTGGTATCAAGAAAACAGTAGGTGATTATTTGGATTTCTCATTGTTCTTTAAATGTCAAGCCTTGCACTTGTGAAGTAAATTCTTTGGAAAATCTAATTTGTGCATCCTGAGTCACTGTTAGTTCTTTAAATGATAAAGTAAGGCCAAACCAAAGCTCCTGATTTCTAATATATGGTCAACTTTGTCACCAGATCCATCTTCATAGGAAAGGGTAATGAGAGGAATAAATCAAGAAATGCCTTTACTCCAGTAAACATAGAATAGATAAGAGCAACAGAATTGGGATACTGTAGCAACAATCCGCATGAAAATACTGAGAGTGATATCCTGCAATCAAGCACCCATCAGAAACTTGGATCAGAAAACCCCACTATTCCCTTCTTAGGGACAAAAAAAGGCCAAGAGCAAGGGATGTTTAGTGGTCTTCATAAATGGTACCCCATTACCCCAAAAACTTAATCTTGCTTCCAGTTCAAAGATACCCTGTGTACCTGTGTTTGCTGCTGTCATGCTGTCACAGGATCTGTTGATTTTCTTGTCAAGCTCATGGGAAGTACCACAAAAATGATTTCTAAGGGAGTGGGTGACAGAAACAACAGTAACTTCCTAAGAAAATCAGCTTTGAAAAGCCTAAATGTAAGAATCAAGTGGTCGGAGTTCAGACTTAAAGCATGCATTTTTTGGTCTTCTTAACTGAAGCTCTGAAGAATAAAAGAGTCTGGGAATAAAAGGTGCAGGTCCTGTGTAACTTCTGGAAAGTCAGGAATGCAGTTTTGCTATGGCAAAGAATCAAAATATGTGTTTTCCTTTTCTCTAACCAATTCCCACTTAAACACAGTGGTCCCCTTCTATCGCTCTGCTTTTCTATTTTAGTGCAAGGAATATTCCTTCCTAGGTCACTGTTGAGTATTGCAAGAAGGAAAAGGGTAAATAAGATATGAGTTTCGCCTGACTGAAGGAAACAACACAGACAAAGAACAACACACAGCCGATTGAAAAAGGGGACCAAACACACTTGGCACAGGACTCTTACAGCCTCTTGTGTTCTGGTTATGAATTATTCCCCCATGTGCAGAGCTTATCACAATCCTCAAAATCACCCTTCCTGTAGTGATCTGAAAGGAATATGCCATCCCTTCCATGTGCAGCACAAAAGCACAGATGGAACATTAGGCAGAACTGCTGTGAAAATATTCAGAATTACCTCAAATCTATCCACACCTTCCTTTTTGTCTTCCATCCCCACACCCAAGCCCACCTGTTCCTGTAGCACCTTCAGTTTTATACACTAATCAAGAGACTTTCAGAGCCTTGACATCTGTACCTGATTACTCGCTCCTAAGCCCATTAGCCCCCAATCTGTGGGTATTAACACACAATCCATGTGCCTGGCTTGAATCTGCACATGGAGGCAATGAAATATAAGGTGCATTTGAGCTATGGCTTTAAAGAGATGATGGCAATTCTCCAACTGCACCCTATATTTGCAGTGGTTCCCATTTATCATGTGCACATTCCCTTGTACATGCTATGGCCTAGGCATGCAGGAAAGCAATGCAAGCACCAACATCAAAACACAGGGGTGCCAGGATGTGCAGCCAGCTTATGAACACCTCAGTTTTGGGCACTGTATCTTTCAGCTATCCCAAAAATCATTTGTGTTACGGTGAACAGTGCTGAGGGACATTTCATGAGGCTTTCTAGTATGGACAAATACATTCCCATAGCCTTTTTTACAAAACAAGATTTTGATAACAACTGTTTTTGGGTATGCTAATTTCATTTTCCACGCTCTGTTGGCACATGTACGCACACTGGAACTGACAGGGGATGCTGTCAGCCAGGCATGATTCAAGCTGGCAGAGTTAGGCATAGGACAGAGGCCTCTAAGAGGCAGGAGATGGATCTGCAGATCCAGGCAAAGCTCATCCTAGCTTTTAAACAGTGATAGGCTCAAGTCAATAACAGGAGGCCTTCACAAGGTTTCCAGATTTGCATTTACAAAGGATAAACAGGGAATCACAGGAAGTGATAAGGGACAAATCCAGCAGTGTTGAGTATGGAGAGCTCAGGGCCGGAAGAACAAAGACGGCAGCAAGGCATAAGGAACTTTTTCAACACTGGAAAGCATTTGACTATGGAAAGCTTATCTTCCTTATTGACATAAACTCCAAGTGAACTATTTACTGCAACTAAAACAAATACATAAGAAAACAGAAAACAAATAAAATAAAAATTTCAGCAAACCCATCCTGTAGTGTCATTTTAGAGCAAGTAAGTGCTCTGAATGCTATCACTTAATGCTCTTTAAACAGCAGTTTAGGGAAAATATGATTAATATGCCTATGCAAATAAATGTGTCCTGCTGGTGCAAATCTCTGCTAACACTGTCAAAGTCAATAGAGTTCTGTTACTTAAACGAGTGAAATATTGAGGAATATGGCCCATGATCTCTGCCACAAAGAGTTGCACTTACAATCTCTAGAAAACTGAAAATGGAAAAACACAGCTAGGAAACAGTAAGGACTGGAAGCGAAGTCTTCTCCAACAAGAAGAGAGGGCTGGAAGTAGAAACTGTATTTCAGGAAACACAATCTATACAAGTTGAATGGAAGAAGAAAGTGGAAACTGTGAAGTGAGGGAAAACAGAAAGGTCAGAAAGATATATAGGAGACATCAAGTACTTGGTAAGTCAGACAGTAAAGCGGTGAGGGTCATGACAAGCAAAGACAGCCTGCAAAGATGGGAACCAACCACAGCAGATCACAAAAATTGGGACTGAGATGTCAGAGACAGAGGGAAAGAGCACAGGCAGTCAGTGAAGATGAGGTCAAATAAGTGACCACTACAGGAAATGAAGGATTCATTTGAAAGCTGAAGGTCAAATGAGGACATGAGGAAAAAAGGCTGAGTGATAGAAGGGAAGGATGAAGCTGGTAAGTATAGGATGAAGCCTTGAAAGCACAGAGATCTAATAATGGCGAGGCAGCATGGTGCTGTCCTGGACATTCAGAAGAGAAGACACAAGTTTCCCAATAACAAAGGAAATTCAGAGCAAAATTTTAACAATCTCTGCCTCCTCTGGGGTCTTCTGTTCCATCATTTCTATTTCAAATGACATAAAAATACTTCTAATAACCAGAAAAACACTTAAAAAATTAAGGAACACTTGTTCCAGTTAATGTGTCTGAACAGTGTGAGCGTGTACACGCATGCACATGCAAAAATCACCCAAAAAAAGTTTTCCCCCGGGAGGTCGTTATTATGCAAAAATTACCCTAATTAGGTCATGAATATGTTAGTCCGTATTCAGTGCCAACAACAGCAGGAGAAAAATCGAGAGAGAGAATTGGAAATGTGACGTGCATACACTCCCAGTGTGGTTAGGGGGACTGGATTCCAAAATGCCATTACGAGATAAAAAGGTCACCCTGTAGGGAGGTAATTGGTACTGCACTCAAGCAGCTGATTAAAGGGACCTTTGCTTTTGGGGGCAGGAGGAGGGGGGGGGGGGGGTTAATGTAGGATCTCCCCTGACAAAGTATATGATCTTGATCAAACATCTACTTTAGGACAGTCATAAAGAGAACGGAAGAGGCTGTCATCCTTGACATCCTATCGAAGCAGATGCATTCGTTTAATTACACCTTGACTTGCATGCTTTAAGACACCAATAAAGGCAGAGGGTATTTCCCTCATTCAGGTTTCTCCCTGCTCAAACACGTGAGCCTCTGTTTTCCTAACTCCCATCACAGCTACTGCTCAGACACTGCCCACGATGCATTAATAAGAAGTAAATGCTTTTAATGAGTCAGTAACGGCTGGGGGAGCAGCACAGGGGAAAGCTGCTTCTTCACTCTCTCTTCACCAAACGATGAGAGGCTCTCACAGACTGAAGTAACACAACTCCTGCCTTGGCATGCAAGACAGAACAGCAGAAGGGCTCGCGAACACCAATCGCAGACACTCCCCACAGAGAAATACAAGGACATGGGCTTGGAAGGATCATGAAGCTTAGAAGTTATGTTAAATAAAATGCCATTTAAGCTCCAGAAACTGTTGGTGACACACATAAAGACTCACTGTTGTGTTTGCAAAGACAAGCAGTCTCACCCCACATTTGGGGACCACAGATTAAACATCATGAGTAGGCAGGGGTGAAAAGGAGAAGGAGGCAGGAGAACAGGCTGTGCTGCTGCTGGGAGGACAGCAAGAGCATGGAGAAGGGTGTACTGATTTTCAAGTTGGCTTGGGAACCAGTTTAGTGTTTTCACCTCTTCTGCCTCCCCAGACTGAAGTCCTGCTCATACTGTCCAGCTGAGTCTTGTTCCAGTTTTGATGCTGATGGCCACTGGCCTTTCCTCCTGCTTAGAACAACAAGCAATCACATGTTTTGCTGAGTGCACAAGCATTTCCAAACACCACCACCTACAGGGCTGAGGCACTGGTAGCAGAAATGGAGGAATGCCTGGCATAGAACACCACTTGGACCAGCTTAGCATGGACCACCTTCCCTGCCAGCAATGCCTGGGCAAAATTTAGAAACAGATCCTGATACAATTTTGTCTGTGAAAAAGAGATTTTAATTCACACAGTACAGCTTGAGCTTTAAGGTGCTACCTAGAGGTGCTATGCTTGAAATGTCACTGGTTTAAGTCCTGCTATTGATTTACAACTGACTAAGGAGATAACTGTTGGACTGACTTGCTTCCTTCACCATCCAGCAAAAGCAGCATATACTGAAAATAGCCTCAGAATGAGCAGTTTTGGTCTATGATACCTAAAGAAGAATTTTTCAACTATACTTTGAATACAGCTGGGTAACATTCCCATCCAGTGAGAAATATTGACATTTCAGCCTTCATTCTGGTCCCCCAGCAAACTGGAAAGTTGAAATTAAACATGTATTGAACTGAGTCAAAATAAAACATTTGGCTCGCTTCTGTAAAATTAAGTTTTATGATTTAGGTTTAACTGACAATAAAATGAAGTCTTTCATTTTGATTTCCCAAAAGAAAGTTTCAATTTTCTAAAAAACCTTTTCCCAGAAAATCATTCCCATGGAACATTCACAACCACCTGTAATTTTCAGTGATACGGAAAATAGCCACTGCAACTCCACACAATACAGTACTGATAACTAGAGTCCACATAACTCTTAAAATGCACAGATTGTGACTAAAATACTATTTAAAAGATAGGAAAAAGAACCCCCCCTCATTCTCTAGACACTTCTGATATCTATGACCAGAACTTAGCAGTTTCAACTACTGCTTTAAGACACCAAAAACTTCTGCAAACAAAAGGGGTCATCAAACACAAGAGATTTAAGATGCAATGACCAGTCACTATTAAAGCTTTAGTTTCTTTAAAAATAATCTTCTTTCATTTTCCCTTGTAGATTTCAACAGTAAACAAATCCAGAGAGTGATTTGTCAGTGGAATATGAAGGGCCTTTTCATTTCTCTCAAAATCTACGCAGACAAGTTGTTTGTAAATTTAAGCTGTTCTAAAAGAAAAAAAGGAAAGCAGGTGGCATGTATCACTACACAACTGTTAGATTTTTTTTATATGCTTTAATTACTATACATAATTTTAGATGCTTTTATAACTTATATACCTGTCATGACATTATTTCTGCTTTCCAAAATCTTATTTATATGTTGCCTTAGAAAATCCTTAACAGAGAAAGAGCATTGCTATAACCCTGTATAGGCATGAGCCACAGAAACAGAGTGACATGCATTATGGCCACTCTGAAAGTCTGTGCCCAAGAGACCACTCGAGTCCTTTTTTCCTTTCTTTTCCTTGAGAATAGAAATTAGGAGAAAATTCAAACAGAAGGTGTATTCCTAAACCCTTTGGAATGGAGATGTCTCCCACAGCTGCTATGTGTTCCTTTAACATCTCCACAGAGTCTTCAACCAACCTCCTCCTTTCGTATCCTGCAAGCCAGAAGCGCTCTGTGGGAAATGGAGGGTGCACAGGCAGGCACAACAATTCTGAACAGGGGTACAGGTGTTGTGGAGATGCTGACAGTGTTTCAGAGACGGGGGACAGGCAGAAGGACAAAGTCATCCATGGCAAAAGCAGAAGAAATGACACGGTCTCCTTTTCATATGCTTACTTGGTTACTTGCCTGTTAACCTCTGAAGGAGCTGGCGTGGAGGGTGGGGGAAACTCTCTTAAAAGACAGGGTTTGTTTATATACAAATTTAGACACAACTATTTTTTCTTCCAAATTTGCTTTGTAGCACATGTTTAATGAAGAAATTCTTAAAATATTTGGTCACCTGTTTTTCTAACTGAGAAGCTGGCCATGCCATCCATCACTAGCAACCTCTTCCATTTGAACAAAAATCTGAATCTACAGCATCTTGCTGTACCTGTGCCAAGACCTGTATGCAGACCACAGGAGCAATAGAAAGGGAAGAGTCCTCTGTGTCTCTCTGATGAGAGAAACAAAACTGTCTGATGCGAAAAGGTTGCTTACATGTGGTCTGGTGCCTTGTGTCCCTAAGGGTTCTCAGCAACTTGCAGTATCTGCTCTGTGCAGGGATGAACAAAATCCTGGGTACATGGCAAGCGCTGATACCAGCATCTCTAACAGCAGCCAGCACAAAGGACAGGCAGGCCCAGAAACTGCTCAGACATCCATGTGGTGCAGTTCATGCAGCATTCCAATGCAATAGCTGGGCAGCACTGATCACACAGCACTGATTTCTCCAAGTGTTTACAAAAACAGGACAAACAAGGCCCCCGTTATGTCAGAGCTATGAGACAGAATTAAGAACCCCTACTGTGTTCAGCACCCCTATGGTTCTTTCTTAAACAGTTCTTTTCCGAGTAAGGCAGGTCTGTGGGCCACTCAGATCTACTGGGACCACTACCTTGTGCTGCCTTGTCTGTCTGTCTGTCTGCTCTACCAGCTGCTGTTTCCTGACTTAGGCTGGATAGGTGGCTCTGAGGCAGTGAATAGTTTTTGTTCTCCCCTGTCCGTCTAAGCTTCTACAAGCACTAAATATTGCCAGCTTTTGAAAGCACACATGCAAGGCAGCATTTGTTCCCTATTAACAATGTTGTTAGAAGGCTGCCTGTGCTGTGCTATTCCCCACCACCCGGGAGTTCATATTACTGACATGTAATTTACATAATTAAAGTATACAAAGAACATAGATGCTGCAATTGTATTGAATACCCCAGGAGCTGACATTTTGGACTGAAATAATGAAAACTGGCAGGCTTTCTACAAAGACCTAATAGGTGTATTCCATCCTAATTCCAAGCTAGTAACTGAAAGAGCTGCCCCCTTCCCAGAAGTGAAACTCTGAATTGATGTGACCTCTATTTTGTTCCATCAGTAACTGCAGAGTATGCAGTGCTAGCATGTTTCTACTGCTCATCTGCAGCTACAGAGGCTTTTGCAACTTGCCTGCATGGGTGCTACACTTGATACTTGCCTCCATCTCTCTGATACAGAGGTGTCAGATAATTTGCGGGACATAGTCCACCTGTGCTAAAACCCATAACCTGGGTGAAACAGCTACAAAGCAGTGTGCTCATACAGCTCTTTTATGCACACTCTTCTGAGCAGCTTTCCAGAGTTTGAAAACAAAACACAACCTCAGAAGAGTATTCAATAATAAATGACTATCGAAGAGGAAAGACTAAGTGGCACAGAGAGGAAAGAATCAGAGGGATAATCTGAGATAAGACCTGAAATTAGACTGTAAGTTGACAAGTGAGAAAGGTATAAAATATCTACTCTACACAAGATCGGGAGTGGATTTACAGTGGGCAGAGGGCTAAAGGGCCAAACTCCTTGGTCCTACACTGGCTAATGCTGCAGAAGTGTAGCACAGCCTCCCACATGAGGCCTGCCACTCCCCTGTGTTTTCTGAAAAGCAAAAAGCTCTAGCTAAAACAGTGAGTGGCCTTTCACTAGCACTGGTCTCAAAACTCTGTATTTTGTTCACTTGTGGACACTTAAAAGACACACATGCAGAAAAACTATATTAGAAAACCACAACAAATGACAAATATTTTGTCCAACAACTTCCAACTCTTTGCATATATCTGATATTCCCTTAGTGTTCCCTTCACATGCTTAACAAAATCATATTTCACCACAAAAGTCAAAACAGATACAGATCATTACTGTACTTCTACTAGAACTGGGCTCCAACATCGTAAGCAATGTTAGAGAAAACCTTGGGGTGAAATGTAATTTCCAACCTTTCAGTCTGATTTTGAAAATACACAAACAACAACTTCCCATCAGGCTCATGAGTTCTATCTCTACTGTTGGCCCCATCCAGCCTACACAGCCAGAAGTTATCAGGAACTCCAAAATCCGGTTAAGTTATGCCTTCAAGACACACTACCACCTCCAAAGTCCTTCTTCCACTACATAGATGACCATCTTAGCCTATTTCCTCCATTAGGAAGTCTTAATAGCATTCCCACTCCAGGTGTGAAGCAAAGAAAAGTCCCCCCAGCAATGCCCTGAGAGCACATCCATCTTGCATAACTGATAGGGATTAGAATATTTTGAGGGTCAGGGTCACAGCACATATTCATGTTCCTACACTGGATCAACTTACCATATGGTTTCCTCTGTTTTGCAAGTGGGGAGCAATACATCTCACAACCCTAATAACTTAGCATTTTTTCAGAAAGTATCACATATGCTATTTCTAGCAGAAATTGATTTGACATGGGCAAACATCTGTTTGGCTGAAGCATCCTCACATACGTTTTCAAGGGAACCAGGACTTTCTTCTGCAAATCTATGTCTCACTAGCTCAAGGACAATTTTTTTTCTGTGCTGCCAACCTGGTCTCTTTTAGTGTACTGACCTCTATTTCTGACACTTTGGTAGTTTCCTCAGTACCACTGTTCATTTGAGGAACACTAGAAAATATCTCTGACCTCTCTCAGAGTTTTCAATCCCTAAATGACCTTCATGTATCATTTTAATCATATTTCCCTGTAACACATTTCAGATCATCGTCCTGGTGCCCTTAAACAAAATCCTTTGCAGTATTGAGAACTTCTTAATCCTAAAAGGGACCAGGGCCCATAAACTTCTGGCCAATAGCTTCACTGATTTTCTAAAAGGTCTGGTCCTTAATTATATTATCAGGACAACTCCATATTTTTTGATAATAGAAAGGTTGTTGAGATTTTTTTTCTTTAATTGGATTGACATATCCTTGGTTGTTTGTGTGCTTTCTTATAAATCTTTCCCACAAATGCTCAAGAGTATAACTGCAGCCACAGACCTCTTCCTCTGATATTCAGTTTTCAAGTCATACATTTGCAGCTGGTCAGAAAAAATAATCCCTCTACGCCTGGCAGGCGTCTGCTCAATGCTTCCTGGAAACCACAATGAATTGCTTGCAGTCAGTTTCAGCTAATACAGGCCTCCAACAAACACATCCTGGAAATTTTTCATCACCATGAGCTAAGCTAGGACATCCTTCTCAACTTGTATATACTGAGATTCAGCTTTTGCTGCAGCTATGATACATAGCTCATTGGCCTTCAGTTTTGAGGACATTATATAGATAAATGCTCTGGTACCTGCTCTTGTAGCTTTGTATTTAACATTAACTACTACCTGTCTGTTAAGACCTTGGTCCTTAGTTGCCATTTATTTCTCTAACTCTTCATGAGAACGTGCATCCTATCTCTCCTGGGCATCTCTGGATCAATCTGACCTGAGGTTGTTGATCAGGAGAGCCACACAAAACCATCTGCTTACCAACCTGCACACTCCCTCAGTTCATTAGGGTAGGCATACCATTGACAGCTGGAATCTTTTTTCAGATCTGTCTGTACAATTCCCCAGTCACTGTCTACCCCACGGAATTTACATACTCCCTCGCTGTGGCAGGCATCCTTATTAGCTTCTCCAGCATCATCCCAAAATACAGTTTCTCAGTAGATGCCAAACACAACACAAATTGGTACTATTTTTTTTCAAAGTGCCAAGGAGATGGTTGATGGCAAGAGCACATGCCAGAATTTTGCTGATGCCTTAATTATAGACAGATACTTGGAATTAGTCAATAACTTTTGTAAGGCAATGGAAATTTTTGCTCTTTGCACATCGCTTTAATTGTGTGGGCCTTAGACACAGGTGTAGGGAACCATCTGCCTCTGTCAATGCTTTCAGTTCCTGCGTGACTTCCAGAGCCTACTCAGCTCC
>WAAE01010828.1:0-14307 GCA_013400495.1 Nicator chloris
TTGGTGAACGTGAAACCACTACACACCAGTACTAGATTTGGCTAGGATAGACTTAAATTTCTTCATAGCTGCTCATATGGGGCTGTGTTTTGGATTTGCAATCTAAAAAGTATTGATAACACACTGATGTTTTATCCATTGCTGAGCACTACTTACACACCATCAAGGTGTGTAAGGTGTCAAGGTATTTTGTACTTCTCGCACCATCCCACCAGCAAGGAACCTGGAGGTGCACCATAAACTGGGATCTTCTTATGCACTGGAACAGCTGATCCTAACTGACCAAAGGGTTATTCTATACCATATTATGGTGTCCTGGTTTCATCCGGGATGGAGTTAATTTTCTTCTTAGTAGCTGGTACAGTGCTTTGGTTCGGATTCAGAACGGTGTTGATAACAGATATTTTGGTTGCTTTGATGTTTGATGTTTAAATAGTGCTTACTCTGAATGAAACACTTATCAGTGTCTCATGTGCACAAGAAGTTGTGAAGGAACATAGATGGGAGTCCTGCTTCCTGGAGCTGGCAGTATACCTGTCTGCTGAAGGGAAGTAGTGAATTAATGTCTTATTTGGCTTTGATTGCACATGTGACATTTGCTTTCCCTATTAAACTGTGTTTATCTCAACCCATGAGTTTTCTCACTTTTACCCTTGCAGTTCTTTCCCCCATCCTTTTGGGCTGGAGTAAATGTTAAACCACTGGATTGCCTGATGGGGTTAAACCATGACATCAATTTGTCTATAATTTTTTGGATATTCAAACAACTAGAAACTATATGCTCCTGTGCATTTTGCTTCACCTGTGTTTTTTCTCCAGAATCAGAAACATTACACAGAAATATAAATTTGAATAAGGACATCATCTATTCATTCATATTTGTTTAACAATTTTGGTTCACAGTTGATTTTAATCTGAATATCTGGTTGTGCTGCACTTTGCCCTAGAATACTTAGTGAAAGTGCATGTCAGATATCAGAATATAACCAAATATGTCCCAATGGTATCATAAAGCACACACAGTCCAAGAAATACAGAATATTGGAACAGCAAAAGCGTGAAAGAGAGCTCATGAAAGGATCTGCTACCCTGCAAAACATCCTGCGAAGACAACATCAGTTTCTTGGAGCAATTTTATAAACCCTGACACAACAATTGAAATTGTGTGTGTTATCCTAATCTCTTTTTTTTTAAGAGAAATGTCATGACATGTCTCTTACTTGACTTTAACAAAAACATTCTTGATAAGTATAAAGCTATCTTCTCCTCATTTTTTCTGTACTCAATTCATGTCACATTTGAAGATTTATGATCCTCATAAAAACCATGACCATCTTCTGTCATGTCAACTTTTTGTTCTTCCACCTGCACTGCACCACAAAATGGCTCATGCAGAATTGGCATGATGAACCTTGCTACTCAACATCTTTTAAAAGAAGGGACTCCAATGAAAACCACAGAAATTCAGCAATAGTAGTGCCCAAACTGGGGCCCAAGATGGACTACATCAGGCACTTAGGCAATCCAAAGAGAATATGTGCCTGGACAGAACACTTCCTTCGATTTGTGAATGACAGCACACTGTTGCACTCGTCTTTGCTAGGAAAACAGAAACATGGCAAGTGCAAGGCAAGAAGTATTTGAATGAAGAACTCTAACACAGAGATTCTGTTGTACTTAGGCTGGTCATTTATATAACAACATACCCATGTTATTAGTACTAGTGAACTTTAAAACCAAACAAATTGTTGTGTTTTTCCTAAAAACTGTTATTAATGAGATTATTGAGGCTTACTCTTTTGTTGAGTTCTAATTGTTTTGCCAGTTGATCTTTGTTTTAGAGACTTTAATATGATCTTTATTACATAATCATTATTACTGTTGTACTTACATAAATGATTGAAGGTTTGCGAGTGCCATAAAATACTCATAGGGGAGAAAAAGAATTGCTAAGAGTACCACCTAGATAGACATAGTGAAGAAATACTAGTGAAAGGCATGTAGAAATTTTGAATCAATCAAAAAGTTTGTGAACAGAAATCAAATTTTTTGAGATATATGAGAAAATTGGACAAACATAGTTGTTTGTACAAATGATAAAAATACACTTTCTCTGTGGAAATATTTTAATATCTGTTGCACATTGGCAGTATCAAAGTTAGATCAGCTCTGAATAAAACATACACCTTGAACAAGTTTTCTGCCAACAGGCATTTAAAATTGTTTGACGTGAAAGCATTTAAACCCCATCTGATATTCCCACACAAATTCTGAAATACTATAGGTATTCAAATGACTTTTCACATAAAAGTTCAAGGAAAAGATAATTTGAAAGATAAAAACCCAGAAAAATTATTTTTAGATTTGTAGTAATTGTGATATATAAACACAATCAGAAGACAAGTGAACTAGCAAAATGCATATTTGTACTCTAAGTATATATTTACATATATATAAAAAGGCCCAAATGTAATTTGCTTAAAAATTGAGGTGCAAGGGAAAGACTATTTGAGATATCATTCTATTATAACAAAGGGATTTTTAAAGTCAAAACCTAATAATCTCCTCCTCTCAAAACACGACATCAAAATCTGGCTGAAGAAATTAATTTCCTGTTTAGATAGCAACAAATGCTTCACAAACACCTCAGCATTGATTTGCACAGCTTCTGCCAAAGGCTTGAGATTTGTAAACCTCATGAAGTTCAACTTCATAGTCAAGCTCAAGTTCAAGATCAGGTGCAAGATCCTGAACCTGGGTGAGGGTAATCACAGATGTGAGTACAGATTGAGAGAACTCACTGAAAGGAAACCTGAGTAGAAGAACTTTTGGGTTCTGGTGGACAAAAAGCTTGACATGAGCCAGCAGTGTGCACTTCCAGCCCAGAAAGCCAAATGTGTCCTGGGCTGCATCCAAAGCAATGTGGTCAGCAGGGCCAGCGAGGGGATTCTGCCCCTCTGCTCTGCTGAGACCCCACCTGCAGTGCTGCATCCAGCTCTGGGGTCTCAAGAACAGGATGGACACTGGCCTTTTGGAGCAAGTCCACAGGAGGGACACCAAGATGATCAGAGAACTGGAGCACCTCTCATACAAGGAAAGGCTCAGAGAATTGGGGTTGTTCAGCCTGAAGAAGAGATGGCAGTCTTCCAGTACCTGAAGCAGGACTATGAGAGAGCTGGGGAGGAGCAGTTTACAAGCAACTAGTGGGGGCCAAGGGGGGAAGGGCTTCAAACTGAAAAAGAGTAGCTCTAGATTAAATATTAGTGACAAATTCTTTATTGTGAGGGTGGTGAAGAAGTATAACAGGTTGCCCAGAGATGTTGTGGATGCCCCATCCCTGGAAGCGTTCAAGACCAGGTTGGATGGGGCTCTGAGCAATTTGATCTAGTGAAAGATGTCCCTGCCCACAGGAGAGGGGTTGGAAATTGTTGATCTCTGAGATCTCTTCCAACCCAAACCATTCTATAATAAGGCCAGCTTAGCTGAAGCTAGAACTGATGCAAACAGTCTAAAAATGATGAAATAGTATGCGTCTGCAGTAATTCAAAGGGCTATTTTTTGACAATTTAATATTCTTGCAACATACAGTACATTTGATATGAATAACCAAACTAGATTTTCTGCCTTCTCTATTAGTTCCCATTTTGCCTATTTTAAACAGCATAAAAATTGTTTATCATATGGATAGTTCTGAAATTACATGGAATTTTATAGAGAGGCCTATAGTTTTTGAGTTCACTTCACTCATAAACACTTTGTTTTCCAAATTATATCAAGGTAAGATAATTCTAAACTAAGATCTGACTAATCATTTGATCAAGTGGTTAAAAACATATTGAACTTTTAAAAGTAGCTATTGCTCAAGAAGACATTAAGATTGATACTTATACTACTCTTCCTTTAAAATATAGTCGTTACACATGAAAGTCAGCTTTTATCTGCAACAGATGCAATTTATACTCCAAAAGGAAATTAGTCAAGCCACTAAAATATACATAGAAAAGCCATCTGCACAGATAAGGATTTTTTTCATTTAAGTGATCACAAAAATGACAGCCCCTGAAGTGTCTTTGTGCACATCAAGAATTATCACAGATTTGTTCAATCATGTTCTGCAATGCTGAACAATATATTTGTTTTTATACGAACCAGTAAGATCTATGGCTTGTGTTTAGTACTCATTTTAAAAGGTACTAAAGCAGAGCCAATCATTGTACATAAGATGAAGCGATAGTTTAGGAAGAAAATGTGATGAAATGGTAACAAAAAGGGGCCTTTGTTAACCACAAGGTGATAAGAAAAATACTTCAACAATAAGTAAGGTATCAATTTGTCAAAACTAAATTATAAGAGCTGTTGAACTGGAACCTAATACCTGGCTAATAGTAAATGTGACAGGGAAAATAGTGTCTTCTATTAAACTGTTAGAGATATGTCAGAAATTTCATTGCTTTTTCAACATTATTGGATGAGTGCAGATAAACAAAATAAATTGTAGAATTTTCTACAGTTTCCTTAGATTGTTTGCCTATCCCTGCTTCACTTTGTTACACCTACTCAGCACAATCTTAATAAACTTTTGACCAATGGGACTATTTCACCCACCCTTGAAAAAGCAATAAAGACCACAAATGAGAATCAAATTCCCACAGGCTTTGTAGAGACAGAGCAAATCTCTGCAGGGGGAAATGCAAGAAGAATGCAGCTATCACACCTTGTTCGTCAACAGACACTGGCCATAAGGACGTGCTGATCTACAGTGGCAAAACCATTCTTGTCCTCTGTCTGATGGTAGATGTTACAAGTTTGAGGAACAGATGGGATTCAATGAAGAGAAGCAAGGGAAGAAATCCTAGAGTATTTAGAGCACATAGCCATAGGAAATGGAGTGTTATTAGTTGAACTGTTTTTAAAGGATGTTCTGTCTGCTAGGATGTGAATAAGCTACAATTGACCTTGACCAAAAAAAAAAATTATTTGGGGAAGAAAGAATGTTTTTGGG
Organism: Nicator chloris; assembly: GCA_013400495.1. Lineage (NCBI taxonomy): Eukaryota > Metazoa > Chordata > Aves > Passeriformes > Pycnonotidae > Nicator > Nicator chloris. The sequence goes on from WAAE01010828.1 coordinate 5,003, forward strand.
GGAGGAGAAGACATGGCATCAAAGTGCAAAACACAAGAAATTCCAATATCCTGAAGTACCACCATATATCAGATATAAAAGATATCTTGTTTACTGCTTCCAGCAATGGAGGAGGAAGAATACATAGCACATTATGTGGGCAAAATTAGTGAAATTTCAGAAATCCTTTAATATTATCAGTTCATTTGCATTAGTCTCTCACTGTAATTATTCACTTTGATCTTCTTGAACAAGAAGCTCAGTTTGAAAATGATGCCTAAGACAAAAAAATCAGGTTTAGAAAAGTGAGGGGGAAAAATGCATACTAGTAAAAAACCAAATTCTAAGTAAAGGAAAACTATTTATTTACAGAGGAAGATATTACACATTAACCTACTTGAAAATCTACTTTAAATCAAGCTGACAGTGGAAAAGTTATCATCTCCAGTGTTATAATTATGAAACAGAGATCACTAACTCTGCTGAAGTGAAATACAAGGCCTTTAAAATTAATAAAAATACACCATCTGAAATTTTTAAACATTTCCTTCCAAATTATTCTTTTCAGTTCAGGAAGAGAGGAACCAATTTAGGAGAAGGCAATTTTGTCACACAAGCCAAAATTCATTCCTGAGTGGAACTTGCCAAAAAATTATCAGCTGAGATGATTGGTAGGTACTTACCAACTTTCTACTCTCAGTTCTAGCAGTGCCAAGTCTGTTAGTAATTTAAATATTTCCTAATATAGGAACCAATCCACTAATTCTAAACACACAAACATCTCTTACAGTTTTATCACAGTAGTCCTAATTACATTAGATTACATTCAGTTGTCTGAACAGTTATGCATTTCAATGTTATATACAGAAATAATTGATAGAATATTTTCCTACCTCGAAAATTCATTCATGTTACTAATATATGAAGACAATCCTTTAAAAGAATGTCATTTCATCTCATTTCCCAATACATTTTGAATCTGCACTCAGTCCAACCTATTACATCAGAGGGAGAAATGCTAAGGTGTTCAATATATTTATAGTCAAGTTTTATTAAATTAACAAAGTAATTGGAAAAAAAGTGTTTCAATTGCTGTAAGAGAGTGAACAAGATAAATCTAATCAGGGTAAATATCAGCATGGGAAAATTGGAACAATGCACAGAAGCAAACAGAGAAATTGCCAAGAAATTATTTGTATTATCTCCATCCCTCTCAACTCTCTTTTCCCAATCAACACACACACACCTCTGCTCCCTCAGTTCTCAATTCCACTCTATTAAAAAATCAGTACTGAAGAGTATTAACAACACCAAAGTTTAGGACTTGGGCAGATCAAAACAGATCTATGGGCAGATCTGTGTAAGCAGATACATATGAGATATTGGTGCCAGTATGATGTATGCTAGTTTCCAGACACAAAATAAAGAAATAATTTTAAAGAAACTCAATATGGCAGGTAGAGTTGGTCATTCAATGCTTATGTTTGTTAGAATATGCCAGGACAAGAAGCATAATAAAATTCTGCTAATAGCCAAGTACCTGTATTAAGCAGCAAGATAGAAGATGGTCTGACTCTTATTCTCTAAAACATACAGATAAAAATCACTGTATGTAGGACTCCATATACATGTTATAAAAGTCCTTGCATACTGTAAGAATTTTCTATTATTTTCCTAAATTAATGAGTTAATCATCACAAAACATTATGTATTGTTCAATTAGTTTTGCATACATACCAAGTCTTCTAAACAGACATTCCCAAGAGATGCTAATTTTAACTTTTGATGCAGGATCTGAAGCTGAAACCTTCTCTCCAGCTCACACAGCTCCCAGTTCTCTGAGCATGAGAAAAGCACGTTGCGAAGAAAATGTTCTATCCGAATATTATGCTATCTCATTTCATAATATGTAAAAGAGCAGGTCTCAAAGAAATTCAAGCAACTTTCAAGGAAGAGTCTCGTGATGGGATGCTGAATGTAATGCATGCTAGGGAGCAAAGAATTGATAGTCTAGTACATGTTTTAAGAGATCAATAACAGAAATTATTAGTCTATGTGTCTACGTACAGCACAACTAGTTCAAATTACTACAAGATAGCCTCAATGATACAATTAAATTTTTTTTCTTCAGAAAAAACAGCTGTGTTTCTACCCCTCTGTTTTGGTGGTTTTCTCACCCTTCAGGGCTCCTCTGCCTCCTAAAGTGGAGCATTCCAGTCCCAAGGAACAAAAGTGGAGGAGGCGGTTGTGAAAAGGCGTCACCCTCCTCAGGTCTCTCCCAGTAGAGATACTGTGTTTACTATCTATGAAAGGGATTTCTTCCTCCTCAGCCCTAAGCCTGTGCACGTCTATTTTCATATCTTTCCTCAGAAACTCTTTGCAGCCTTTTCCTGGTACCCTGCGTGGCATGGCTTGTGCTTGCTGATCAGGTCCAGCCTCCAGCCTGGGAAAACCCAGGCTAAGTTGATCATGCAGCAATGACCACTGCTGTCACAGCATCAGCACAACTGGTACCGCACAGCCCCACTCACCCCAGAGCCACCGCCCAACAGTCAGGACAGCCAGTGCCACCCCTACAGGGCCCAGGCCCCACAAGCCCCAGACCCTGCCTGCCAGGGTACTGGAGAATTAGTGAGATTCTGCTGGTCGTGGAAAAAAAAATTATCATTGGCTCTTCTCTGTGTGCAGATCTCACACTTCTGTTTGGTTCTTCAGAAACATTACAGATTTCCTGCAATCTCAGTGGTGTCACAACTTGACAAGAACACTGTCTGCAGCCATTTCCTGCACGGCATCACAGCCAGCACATTTTTAAGCTGTGCTTTAAAGCTGATTTCTTACTAAACTTTTTCACTAAAACTAAATTCTTGGACTTATCACATTTATAGAAGCCTTGTGGAAGGAAAGAGGAAATTAAGTTTTCTCCTTTGAGGCAGACAAAGCAGAAGTGAATTTGTAGGAGTGTAGCTCCTACATTAGGCACAAGTTATCCTGAAATATGTCAAGAACACTGTTCCTATGTAATTTTTAGCATTTTCAATACCTTCAAGAACTATTTACAAAGTATTTCTTTTTTATAGTTGAAAGTCTTAACACAAATGGATTTATATAGTGTAACTAGTATTTTCAAGTGTTTTTAGAGACTATTTTAGTACTGGAGGCCATTGGAAAAAAGCCACAAGTGCCACTGAATATAGTTTTTGACAAGTTTAGGGACTCAACGTTGCTTTTTGGTGCCAGTATCAGGTACAAAATATATTGCTAGGCATTTAAACCAATGTTCTCTGACCTTACAGTAAATGCAATACCCTTTTATCTCTGAGTAGCTTGTTGAAAATTCATCTATGACTTCAGTACCTCTAACAAGATCTCTGAACAACCATCACCACTAACCAACTTTGAAACTAGTTTGCAACAAATCTCAAATCTCCCAACAAACAAACAAACAGCCCACAGGAAGCTACATAGAAACTTTTAGTACTAGGGAGGTGATAACTGAAGCATTTTAGGTGTTTCAAAGATGCTTTGTTTACAAACATCTTCATAACAGGTTTTATAAAAAGAGTCTAGAAGGCTACAGTAAACATTTTACAAAACAGATCTCATAATGCTGAATCTTTAATAAAAGATGCTTGACAGACAGTGACCAATTTTTTTAAATTACTTTTCAGCACCATGGCAAGGTGCTGGCTCTGTGGCTGTGCCGGCGCTGCCCGGGCCGGCCCCAGGCGGTGCCCGCGGCTGCCGCGGCCCCAGCGCAGGGCACGGCTGAGCCCCTCAGCCACGGGCGGGCGGGCGAGAGCCCCGGGGAAAGCCCGGCCAAGGGAGGGCAAAACGCTGCCCGGCAGCCGGGGCTGAGCCGGGGGAACCCAGCCACAAACAGCCCTGCCAGCCCCGAGGGGACAGCGGGAGCAGGGACGGGGGCAGGAGGGACCCGACAGGGACGGCCTTGAGGCCTGAGAGAGACCCCGGCCCCACTGTGCTGCTCACTGGAGGGGAGGAGGTGGAGGAGCCAGAAGTGTAGGAGTGAAGTTGAGTTTGGGAAGACGGGCAAACAGTGGGCTAAGGTGGGGTTTTTTTGGTCTTTGTTTCACACGATCCAACTCTATTTTAATGGACAATACTTTTTTTGTGTGTGTGGGTTTTTTTGTTTGTTTGGTTTTTTGTTTTTGTTTTTTGGTTTTGGTTTTGTTTTTTTTTTCCCTCAAATTGAGTCTGTTTTATCAGTGATGGTAATTGGTGAGTTTCCTGTCCTTGGCGTATCACATTTTCAATCCTCTGTCTGGTTGAGGAGGGAGACTGAGAGAGAGAGCTGTTGTGTGGGATCTTGCTGATGCCCCATCACATCAACAAAGCTGACTACAAGGCAGCAAAGTTTTTGCACACTAAACAATGCATTGCCGTCCGTTCTCATAGCCTGGGCTGCCATCAGCACACAGAAATTATATAAAGCTAAGTAATATGAACTGCGACCTTTTTCCCTCTCTGATCCCATGAAAAAAATTAGCATTTGCAATAATTCAAAGCTGATGTATAACCTATCTAATTCAGATACTGTATAAGGCAATGGCTGAAGGGCTATAAGACTGGAAACTTTCAAGCGTTCTCAACATTAGCAAGCAATTTCCAGGAGGCTATTTCTAGGGAAGTTAACAACCATAAGAGAAACTACTTTGATTTTAATGAATCATTTATTCAAGTAAAACCAGACAGCGACAACACAACCTGAAGAAAGAGTAGGGTAAGTGGTGTCCAAGCAAAGGGAATGAAAATCCTTTATCATCTGTGACACTGTAAGGCTTAGCAAACCATCAGAGAAGTAGTTTTCCTTTCTTCTTGTAATAAATATTAGAAGTAAAGCTATTCAACAGTAAATGAACATCTAAGGATAGAACAGGGGAAGAAGACTGCAGGGTGAAAACTACCCTATATTATGCATATATGTCTATACATACAATAGTTGAAACACACCTGTAAAGGATAGCTTACCTACTTGCTTAATAATAAAAACCTGGAAAGCCTGGAAGCATTCTATCCTTTTAATTAGCTTGGAATTTTTTAAAGATCAACACTGAGCTTCATAAGATGCACCTTTCCAAAGGAATTTTAAAATTTTTCATCACTGAATTGAGTTACTTTTATAACATAATCTGTAGGTTGACTTGAGTTTTAATCACAGCTTGTCAAAATTCAGAATTCTATAATGGATTGTAATGCTTTTTACTTAACTTTTTCTGTGGACAATACAGTCATCACAATTTTACTCACTGGCTGAACAATAATTTTATGCTACTAGTTATGCTAGTTCCATTCTTAAGAAGGAGGGAAATACATGTGTCTGTTTACTCACTTATAGCCCTTTCCACTTTATCTGCCTTGTGATTTCTACCTTAAAAATATTCCATGTACCAGAGTAAGAGGAAAAAATCCAATTACATAACTCAGATTTATTTAAGCCATTTATTTAATAAAATGAGACACTGAACGTGATGAAGGAAATGGATACTTTTTTTTCCTCAAAAACAAAGAAATCTAATCAAACATCCCCCCCTCAAAAAAAAAAACCCAAAAAAACCAAAACCAAACAAACAATAAAACCCCAACCCCCCAAAAAAATGCTGCAACAGTAAATAGCTGTAGACTGGAGTGTTGGATAGCTTACAATGTCACTAGGAAAGAGAGTCTATTATAATTTTCTACATGTACTGCTTTGCAAAATACAATTGCCCTGTCACTGGTGCCAAAAGGAAGATTTCGAAAAAGAACATAAATCAGCTATGTTGGAAGTTGAAAGGTTGGAAAAGAAATATCACAGAGAGCATTGCCAGTGACTTGGGAAACAAATGATAATTTTAGAGTATTTATAAACACTTGGAATAGTAAATGAAAAGAGGTTTTGAAGACTGCTGATGGGAATTCATCAAAATGAATTCCTAAGTTATATAATCTACATCTATTCCTCCAGATTTGAAAACACTGCAAGGAAGGGACAAGAAAAGGCTACATCTTCAAAAGAGGAAGAAAATGCTGAAGGCAGCAAGTATGGAACTCTGTCAGGCACTGTCAAGTTTTAGTATCTCACATGCATGAGAGATAATTCAGCAAAGAACATATAGCTTATTGCTCATTAAAAAAATATGTCATAAACAGAAACAAATCCTAAGATTCCAAGTCTATAAGCAGCCACTAATTTTGTAATGGGCTATTTCTAATTTTGTAACGGGTAAAAAGAAGAGGAGTGATTAAAAATGCATGTTTGAGCTGGTGAGACATACTTTCAGCAGTGATATTTGGACTAATCTCCAGAGGAAGAAAGCTGGTATTAGCTTCTGATCTTGAACAAGTCAAGTCATCATTTTCCCATTTTAATTAATCACTTGCATGTATTTGATTTTCTGTCTTGAAAGTTATGTTTGGATTGATTGCTACAAAGCACTAGAAGGATTTACATTAAGATTCAAAAGAAAATTATGAAAGATGATATTAGATATCAAAATACTTATAGAATCAAATTTTAATCTCTTTAAGCCCCTGAAAAATATAACAAGTTATATCTGCATGTTTGCAACTGCAAAATGCAAGCATATTAGAGTTAAAGAAATGTGCTAACAAGTCTGAGAAACTAAGGTCTTGTCTAAATTAAGTTTTTGAATAGGACTAGACAGACTATTCCTATTTTACTTAGTGTTGTAAATGAAGACTTCTTACAACTCTTATCTTCAACTTCTCCTATCACTTCTTCTCCCTGCTGGAAAGTTGATTAAAGAAAGGACTTTTTTTCACCTCTATGAATGTTTAGAATTTTTCCAGAAAAATAAAATTTTTAAAAAATCTGTGACAAAGTAAACAAATTTTATTTGTTTGTTTGTTTGTTTGTTTGTTTCCTCTCAGTAATTACACTTGAACAAGTCACATCCTTGGCATCTCTAATTTTTTCCTTTGAGTAGAAAAACACAAAGATATGATTCATAGTGGATGTTTCTTAAATATCTTTTGATTCTGTACTTGAGAACTATGACTTGCTGTCTTCTGACATCTGCTGAGACCTAGTCTTGTGACAGTCTCTGCTGAACTGCCTCCTTCTTTAAGTCCTTCAGGCTTGTCCAGTGCTGAAGGAGAAACAGAATCTTCATCTCCCCAGCAACAGGGAAGCCCTGCAACACACACAGCTTACTGTTTATTCATTGACTGCCGTCTGTATCCCTGGGATTGCATCAAACAGCCTTTGTTCAGAGTATTCAAAGGCAGGATGCTAGCAGATATTTAGCTCACATTCATGGTGCTATGCTGAAGCACTGAGAATCAGGGCCCTAATTTAGAACACCTCCACCAAGACTTCTAGCTCAGAATAGTGCAATTTTTTTCCCCTCCACACACTATGTAATTTACTCCTGACATTAAAGAAATATTTAAAGGACAGATTTGTCCTTATTTTTCAGCTACACTAGAAACCTAAAGTAAAGGCCTGTGTCAGGCAACTTAACACTCCTAAAGGATACAGTTATTTTGATACTTGATCTAGGCACTGAATTCACTTCAGAAATGCCACACAGTGTAAAAACCTTAAAAGAAAGTAGAAAAACAGTCCCAAATTTTACAATAGAAAAAGGTTAAAAGTCAGATAATTTGATTAATAAACTCAAGGTAAAATGAGATCCACCCAAAAGCTGCCTGCAACCTTGGGAGATCAGTATGCCCAGTTGTGATAGAACAAGAGAAAATGGCTTCAAGTTTTACCAGAGAAGGTTTAGATTGGATACTAGGAACAACATTTTCATGGAAAAGGTTGTCAAGCAGCAGCCTTAAGAAAGGATGCTGAGGACATCTAACAGCTGTTGTAAAGTTTAGCTATAGCAAGTACTGAATCCTCCTGGGAGTCTCTCTGCAAAGAGTTGCTGTTTCCAGAAATCTTTTGGCTGAAGACAGTCAGCATCTTACCAGTATGACAACATTCTCTCTTTAATAAATATCTATTATGCTTGTCCTAGACTTCCACCTAGACTTCATCTTGCTCTTTCTTGCTCTTTTGATGTCATATTTAATAAGTGAACTCTGAAAATGTATCTCTCAGATGGAAGCTGTATAATGAAATAGAAGAGCAAAAAGGAACAACAGCATTCAGTTGCCAGTAACAGAAATAAAACTCATGTAAAGTCTGTCTAGACTATGAAAAAAATCTGCCCTTTAAAGTTTGTTTTGCTTTTTTTATTGTCAAACTGGTTCAACAACTTAATCTACCAGTCCACTCCATTAGAACAAAACGAAATTTAAAAAATTGAGAAGGTTGTGCTGCATTGTTTTCTGTTGCTAAATGGAGCTTAAGTGCTCACTTGTACATTTCAGGTAGTACTCTCAAGGAAATGCACTATTTCCAGTCAGAGATTTCATTCGGAGTCAAATATGACAGCAGATATCACAAAGAACATTTGCTTGTGTAAAATCTAAACACACCATAATCCACTTCTAAAAGCTCCCCCCCCAAAAAAAAAACCACAACAAAGTATTTTCTCTTCTGAAACACAGGATTTCTATTCACTAAGATGATCTTTTTCTTTGAAATTCTATTCCCTTTGCTAAGGTCATGAATTACAACTGGTGGAAAATATAAATCCACTCATTCACTATTGGAATGAATGTATTTGATGCAAATGATGTATTTGCATCAGCATCTGCATGCTTCCATCTGACATGATGTATGATGTTGAATACAGAGATTGCATCCTGGCACAATTCATTTACCCAGAGATTTGATGCCCATTTAGACACACCTTGACTTGAGTATTCACCCTTCATAGTGTTCTGTGCTGGGAGAACTCAGCAGCCTGGAAAAAAATCCCAGACTTTCTGACTATACTAAAGTTATCCAGCCAAAACCCAAGAAATTAGAGGTCACCTTTGGAAAATGTGGCCTTAGACTTAAAGCTTCTCAGTTTCAAAAAACACGAAAAAGGATAAGTAACTATCCCTATAAAAAATTTGGAGCTCTGTATCCCAGTAAAAGTGACTCAAGTCTCCCCAGACTGAGCCAGGAGTATGTAATACCGTTTGTTGGATGCTTGTCCTGCTTCCCATGTCAGCCAGAAAAAGAGGTGTATTGCCATAAAACAGACCAAAATAGACCTCCAAGCTAAGAAGAAAAAAGGTGGTGATACTGAGATCATGCTTTTTCTGGCAGAGGAAAGGAAGAAAGCCCAACAATGAACATCACATGAGTTCTGGCAAGGACAAAGTACTTCCCAGTGCTTCTCCTCAAGGTACTGTAGATGACCAGCATGAACAAAACAGAGGGGCACTGGCAGGTTGAACAGAAAGAAAGAAAGAAAGAA